>JAJPUD010001466.1:40218-120813 GCA_023553655.1 Myrmecobius fasciatus | reverse complement strand
TATAATATAATATAATATAATATAATATAATATAATATAATATAATATAATATAATATTTATATTATAACATAACATAATAAAATATAAATATAGGTAAAGGCAAAATATATACAAAGCAAAAAAAGAATAATTTTCAGAGGAAAAGGGGAGCACTGGCACTAGGGATATTTAGCTTAGAGAAAACTTTAAGATATAACTTTTAGAATATTTGAGGGCTCTCACATAAAAGAGGAAATAGATTTGTTGTACTTGGGATCAGAAGGTAATAGTGAGTGAAATGAATAGATCTAGAAATTAAGAAATAAGGTTTGAATTATGGAAAAACTGTCAAACTTAGAACAACTCAAAAATTAAATGAGCTGTCTTAAAATATTCAAGCAAAACCTGGATAAATTTTGGGGTTTGCTTTTCAACTAACATTTTTAACAAATGAACAAAGATATGTAGCAAGACTATTAACTTTGTGAAAGGACACTTATACAGGTACTTCCTGGATTAACTGGCCTCTGAATTCCATTCCCAACTCAGACACTGTGATCAACTGTAAGATCCTTGAGGACAGGGGCCAAGTCTTAAGTCTTATTCTTCTACATGTCACTCTGCAGCATGTACCATAGTATCATGTACATAATATATAGCCCAAATCTGTCGAATAGATATATGAAGAGATGAATGAAGAAATATACAGTGCAAATGATAACTCAACTACCCAAGCTTTTAACAACAAAATGAAAATAAGGTTTGGAATTCTAAACTAGAATTTACAAAGTGTTGATTTAAAACTGTTGAATTTCCATTTACAGAAGGATTGAGAAGATAAAATTTTACCCTTTTCCAGATCATTCATAAAAACACTACGTATATGCTACTCTCAAGACAAGAGATCCATTTAAAGCATTGATACTATGGTATACACAGATACTTTAAGTGTGCTACATGGTCTAATTCTGTGTAAAGCATTATATGCTGTTTTGGGATATTATTGTTCCAGAAGAAACGATCAGCAGGATGATTTCAAAAAGGCCTGGAGAAATATGAACTGATGCTAAGTTAAATGAGTAGAACCAAGAAAACAATATATACAGCAACAACAAAATTATACAATGATCAAATCTGATGGCAGTAGCTTTTTTCAACAGGGAAGTGATTCTGGCTAATTCCAAAGGTCTTTTGATAGAGAGAGCCATCTGAACCCAGAGAGGGGACTGTGGGGACTGAATGTGGGTCACAACAGAGTATTTTCCCTTTTTTTGTTGTTTGCTTGTATTTTGTTTTTTCTCTTTTTTTATTCTTTTTCATCTGATTTTTCTTGTGTAGCATGATGATTGAGGAAACATGTACAGAAGAATTGTAAATGTTTAACATATATTGGATTACTTGCTGTCTAGAGAAAGAATTAGGTGTAAGAAAGAGAAAAAAATTGGAACACAAGGTTTTGCAAGACTGATGTTGAAAATTATGCAAATGTTGTGAAAATAAAAAGCTTTTTTTAAAAAAAGCAATGTGTATTGAAAATAAACTAATTAGTTTTTTTAAAAAAGAAAAGCACTATTATACATTTCAAATGCTAGAAAAATATTCACCAAGACAGATAAACTCTCTAGAAATAAGAAGTGAAAATAAAAGTGAATGATTAGCCCAAAGCTATACAGGTAATCTGAAACAAGAGTTCTGGGCATCCCAACTCTTAGTTCCAAATTCACTATAAACATAACTACAAACTCAAACAATATTTTATATTGATTTCATATTTATATAGGTATTAATATATGATATGTGTATATATATATATATATATTACATGCATGTAATGGCTATATAAAATGTAATGCAAATACTGTTCTATATATGTATCTATATAACAGCTGTATTTTTCCCCAGAAGATAGTTTTATAAACCATTTTATAAATTTTGTGTGAACTATAGCTAGCTATAATTTGAATTCTCTTTGTTCTTAGTCATGCTGACACTAAAATACTAAATAAGTAGATATTACCTTTTAAATTAAATTTTATTCAAATGGTTGCCTTTCATATTTTGGATGCCTATAATTTATTGACTCACAAAGTTAATATTTACTTTTGCAAAAATAGAATTTCTATTATGATCAACCAGGATTCATATCAGCATTTGAAAACAAATTTAAAATATCATTTTAATGAGTCAAGTAAAAAAAAAAACAAAAAAACACACAACTCTTAAAAAAAACTTGTAAACTTATATGGTAGAATGGAAAGAACTCCATATGGATTCAGAAGATCTGGATCTACTACTTATCTGTGCTACTTTGGGTAAATCACTTCCTCTTGCGGATTCTCAGTTTCTTTACATGTGAAAGGAAGGGGCTACGTTGAATTAATTTGTAAGAACCCTTTCAACTCTTAAGTTCTAGGATTCTAGATGTAGCTGGTTATAAATGATCAGGGCTTTCTATCTTGTAAGTATAAGAACATTGGTACTATAGTCTATTTATATAAATGTATTATATTTTAAAATTTCCATTGTATTTTCTTTTTATTTTAAATTTTAAAAAAGAAAGTGACTCTGAAGAACAGTTAACTCAAGTCTTTCAGCTTATAGGAAGAACCAGAGACCCAGAAAGACAAAATGCATTTCATAATTCCATAAAATTAGTGAATGGGAAACAATTTAGACTGGCAAAGTAGAATCTGGGTCTTTGGACTATCCAATTTTCTTTCTACTATATCACACTCTTTCCTTTAGGAAATTAAAACAACATTGAAAACCAGCATCAATGCTTTAATTTCAGTAATTCAACAAGCAACAAATCTTTACTAAAACCTCAATGTATATGCACATTGTTCATAATTTACTTTGCAAACAGTGTGCAATATAACTTTTTTTCTGATCTTTCCCCAAACTGTTCAAAGCCAGATCTTCAAAACTGTAATAGAAAAATGAATCAATAACATCAAAGAGCTAGATAGGAGACGGAAGATTTAAAAGAATGTATAGCACTTCAGTCAAGGAATGCCTTTTTTCCTCTCAGTATTTGGTATAGAAAGATTTTTTCAAGACTCCAGATACTGGCTTAACATAGCCTAATAGTTTGAAACACTCTGTGGACCCAAATAATTCCCTTGTAATTAATTCTACATAGTCATAAGACTTCAATTTTTCTAACTTTAAATTGGGGTAAACATTCCCCCAACTACCTCTGGCAAAGCGGTACAAAGAATATAAAAGTCAATGTAAAAATAAAGATTATAAGGTGAAAGAAAATTATAATTAAAGATCCTCAAAATACTTCAATTCTGCTTAACATTGTTTGATTTGGAGCTATCTTCATTTTCTTGGAAGCTGTAAAATTAAGCTTCAATTTCATATTTAGCTAAAGGTCTTGTCAAAGTTCCCTCTTACTAAGAGGTCAAAGTCAACATTAACTTTCCAACAGTTTTCCTTTTACCAGTTCCAAAAGTTAAGTTTGGAAAGGTCTGTACTATAATATCAGTATCTGAAAAACACCTGTGACAAAAGAATTCCTTCAGGAACTTTTCAAAGCTAAAAGTAGTCTTCATATCACAAACCTGCAGAAGAATACTTTCATTCTAAGAATAAAGATAGTCAATACAACTTAATATCAGAGAATCTTCCAAAGAAATATTCTTAAGATCTTGTTAGATTACCATCACAGAGGTTTATCTTTGGCTACAAAGCAAAGTCAACTTCAGAAAAATCTGATTAAGGAAAACAGTAAGTAAAGTGAAGAAACTGGAAGCATATTAATTAGTTCAAAATGAAAGTCTTTGTGGCTCCAAGAAACCTTATTATTCAAAAGCTAGTGACTAAGAGTTCTCTGTGGTGGCAAGTACAAATTGGCAAGGAGGCATTTCAATCCAAATCATAGTGTTACACAGTATCCAAATTCTTTTACAAATTTGGCATTTACTTCATATAAATATGGGTATATTTAACCTAGATATTATTTGTTCTTTTAACAAGGCATGTATGTTTACAGATAACTTGTCTTTCCTTGGGGCTATAATATATACACTCTATATTATATGCATTTAAAATTTTAAAATTTCAATTATTTAATTTTCTTGCTAGTATACTACAGTAAACTGTCCTAAAACCAGAAAAATTGAGAGTATTGAAAAGAAAATTTGCTAGTTATTATAAAACTACACCAAAGTTTCAAATTTCAAAATTTAATTATATAATAGCAGAGCACTATCAGTATCAAGGTTAGCACATACCACTAAAATAATTTAAAGAGAAGTTTTCATTTTCCTCTACTTCTGGTAAGTCTTATTTATCATGCTATGATGAAGCTCCTCACCTGTCAGTACGATACAAAAAACATCCCTACCCCCTTAAAAGTTAATGGCCCATGAAGTAACTAAACAAAATGTTCAGAATGAAGCCATAATTCTAATCTAAATATACTTATAAAATGAAAATCCAAAATTCTAAACAGAATTTAACACCCATAAAGTTGTGTTCATCTGAGGACACCTTGTTCTTGAATCCCTTGTATAATACAAGAATCAAATTACAAAAACTCGAAAGTATTTTAGGAAAAATTCAAAACAAATGAAATGTCATTCAACAGGTTAATTTACATGTTAAAAATAAAATTCGGAACTCTAAAAGAGAGGAAATAGATATTAGGTCATAATTTAAGTTAAAGTTAGTGATTTAAAAGACTCTAGAAGAGATCAGCATTTGTACATTTCAAGAACTAGAGCCTATGAGCTATTGAATACACACATATATGTGTATTTCTTTCCTATTCACATAATTTTCACGTGAATCTTCTAAACAATGTTTAGAGATTCCAAAGACAGAGTACACTCATAGCACAGAGAAGAAAAGCAAAAGAATGAAAAATATGAAGGCACACCTTTCTACATCACATATACTATATACATAATTTCAATACACTTAATGTTCCCTTTACAAAAGTATGCAGTTTTCAAAAATAGCAACATTGACTATTTAATATCATACACACACATATTTGTGTACATGTATGTGCATTTTCCACATAATTTTTAAGGGATCCTTTCTGAAGCTCAGAAAAATGGTTAGACATTCCAATAGAAAAGTACCTTCATGATGGCACAGAGAAGAAAAGCAAAAGAATACATTTTATAAAGGTATACTCCATGTAGTACATTCTACATGTTATGCCAATGGATATCTGGTACAAAATTATGAGATCACTATTTAACAAATATTTCATAAATCATGTGAAACAGGAAAGAAATGCTGATCATCCACATCATCTAATGCTGGTTGATACACAGTTCTGTGTTGGTTTCTTTTATACTTGGAAACAAAACATCAGATAAAAATTTTTTAAAAACCAAATGAATAATTTAGTTCTCTTCTAAGAACTTCCTTTTAGAACATATGATGTGATTAAAGAGCTTTTAATTTTTAACCATGTATTTTATCATTAAACAAATGACTTCAAAGTGAAATTGGATCTTGTTTTAAAACTCCAGATTTTATTCTATTCATATTAACAAGATATGCAAATTATTTTAAGTTATGTTACAATGGTACTATTTTTTAATTATCTTCATGACACAAAATGAATGCTTCTGCCTTTAACTGTATCAATATTCAAAAGAAAACAAAGTACAGTGGAAATTTAAATACAAATAAATATTCCATGTTTGTGAAGATCTCTAACTGCCATACCAATAGGAATTCTCCAAGAGAAAACTATAATTTAAATTCACCTTTCAATTTTATTTGTGATGAAAAAATTTGCAAATAATGACTAAGGACATTTTCATGTTTCAAAAAGTGACTACTTCAAGAATTATCAGGCAAAGGAAGAATGTAGGTCTAAAATCCTGGTACATAAGTGAAAAATGACCGAATTTTAAATCAATTAAAATATTATTCAAACATTTGAAATAATATGCAAAGTTTAAATCCTTTGTTTCAGACAAGTATAGTTTCAAATTTTAGAAACAATATTAAGTTCTATAGATTTTCATAAAGCTTAAGTTGAAAAGATAATTTTCAGGAAATTAACAGTTTTTAATTCATACACAGTGCTATCGTAAGCAGTAAAGTACTCAACAGAATAACATTAATATTTATTATTTTACCATTTGACAGCACTTTCATAAGCATAATTATACTGGGTGGGGAAGGCTTTGTGGCTAACAAGCTATGACCTGTGTGACAGTAATACCCTACACTACAAGAAAGAATTGAAATCTTTTCAAAGGCTGTTATGATGGTCATTTTGGAGACTTAAAACAGAACCAGTAACACAAGAGTAGATTTGAGTATGGAAATAAATCCACCAAGTCTGACAACTGGTAAACAAAGGTCCCTATAGCAACCACAGAGTGGCAACGAACCGAGGACACAAAAGGGATTTGCTTCTGACTTTTTATCCTCTCACTTCACATATTTCAAAGTTCGTAGGAGATGGTGAGTTTCTCCAGCTGCAAAGCCAGGTTTCTCGTCCCCCTCCTCTCCAGCCCTTCTTCACCAGGGCTGTTTCTTTTTCAAGGGCTCTCAGCAAGCCAAACCCATTAGCATTTGCACGAAGGTAGCGCCTATCAACATGCAGCTTCTTCCCAAACACACGCCCACGTACACAGAAACTGGCCTTGCCTGCACCCAACCTACAGTGCCCACAGAAAGGGGGTTCAAGTTGGGCTTCGCTCACAGCATCCCCGCTGGTGGGGAGCAGGGGATGAAGGTGGGGCTCCCCCAGCCCAGCCAAGCTACCTAGCCATGCTGCTGCTCCAGCCCAAAACTGGATGGAAGGGAGAAGAAAGAGCCTCCCAGTGCCCTCTCGGGGGGAGATGAGTCAGGAGTGTCTTCTCACAAGTGCCCCGCATCGGGGTCCATTAAGGGGCTCGGCTGGGAGGAAATATGTCCAGCCCCAGCCTCTCCAGGTTCTCCCAATGCAGAGCTCCAAATGACCGCCGCAAGGGGGGGGGGGGGACACAAGCAAGTCGAGGCTGGGTGCAGCTGGGCAACAGGTCAGACTGACCCAGAGGAAGGACCAGGACGGAGCCCCAGCACCGGCAGGTCAGGGCGCACGAGGGGGATGGGGGGCCTGAGAAGGGTCCGGCGAGGGGGCGGGTCCCGCCTGCCCAGACACTCCCTCCTTCCCCCTCCTCCGCACACCTGCACAGCGGAGGCGGCGGCTGCCACCCCAGAAAAGGAGGAGGAGAAGCGTTCAGGTCACTCCAGAGACAAAGCTCCGGGGGGAGGGAGATGGCGACCCCCCCCCCCGCTCCCTCCCGCAGAGGGGCACTAAGGAGGACACCCCGCTAGCCCCGCCCCCCGCTCACCGCAGCCCCCTCTCTAGCTCCCCGTGCTGCGCGGCTTCTCCTAGCCGAGGCCGCGCCTGGGCCCCGCAGATAAACAGCCTGTGGCGGCGGCGGCGAACACGGCGTCTGCCCCCGGGGAGAAGGGGCCGAGGAGCCGTCGCCGCGGCCGCCGCCGCCATTCTCTCAGAATGGCCCGCTCCCGCGGGCGGCTCGGCGGACACTAACCTGTGCGGCCGCTGCAGCCACCGCTTCAGAGGATGGACCCACGACGCCGGCCCGGGGGCGGCTGCCGCTCCTGCTGCTGCTGCTGCTCCTGCTGCTGCTCCGCCGCCGCCGCCTCCCGGGCTAGCGATCCCCTACAGTCCCCGGCGCGATCTCTCATTCAGCTCCAGCAGCAGCAGCCGCCGCCACCGCTCGGGGGAGGGGAGTGTGCAGGATCCACCCCGGACGCTCTGGGGGGTGGGGGTGGGGGAGGAGGAGGAGGAGGGAGGGAGGGAGGGTGCGCGCGGGCGAGAGAACGAGAGTGAGCGTGGGAGCGCGCATGGGGGGGCGGAGGGAGGAGGCTGGAGCCGGCGGCGGGCGGGGACGCGCTCCGGGCACGTGCGCGCGCGCGCTCAGACTCTAACAGCCCTTTCGGGCTGGGGGAGGGCGAGAGTGCGGCGGGACGGAGGCGGTGGCTCCCTCGTGCCTCCCCAGCCACCCACGCACCACGCTTTCTAGCCTCCTGCGGACAAGTCCAACGGCAGACGGAGTGGCTGTTGTGCGTGGCTCGAGGTGGCAGCCGCCACAACCACCTGCAAAGTCTGCCCCCACCCCAATAAAAGAGCAGAACGTGGGGTCCAATTCCCAAGAAGGGAAAACACTCGTGATGTGGTGGGCGGTGCAGAGGCGGGACGTTCAAGCGGCGTGGCGTTGCCAACCTTCCTGACTACCTGATTTCCATGAAGTCAAGGGGGAATCCCACCCCCAAAATTCAGCCTTCCCTGTGACCCATGCAAAACACAACCTGATCCCAGCGCGGGTTTTAGGAGCTACTCTATTAGTGCTCAGGGTCGTTCTCCAACCTCGGCTGCCCGAGCAGCCCGAATCACCGGGGATGCATCAGACTGCACCTATGGCTTTTGGGGGGGGGGGGCGGGGTGTGGGGGGGGCGGGAGGCCAATGACGGGGGATTTAAGAGGCAGGCCTTCCTGGGCACTATGCAAGACAATTCGCTTTAATGAGTATGTGAAAAAGAAAAAGGGTATCCCTCCCGCCCTCTCCAGGGTCTCCAGATAATGATTTCCAGGTGAATAAGATTTACACATCCTTGCAGAAGCGTGTCGCTGAATATAGGGATAATAAAATAGCTTTTCTCTAGAAAGAACAAAATGAAATTGGCCTAAACTGTGGAATGGCGTGATGTTTAAAAGTTGCAGTTTGTGGAGTGCCCTGATTAAAATCAGCCCCACTTGAAGGCATGTGGTAGTAAATGGGATATGTTTTCCCTGGGCCACCTTATATTTGCTATAATTTAGACTATTTAGACTAATTACTAAGGGAGCCACATGTTTTTCTTCTGTGCAGCACTTCAACCCTGAAACATGGAAGGAATTGAGGGAGCCATCACTGTATAAAAATAGAAATTGACCAAAATTAGAGCTTCCAATTATTTTCTGTAGCTTCATAATATTCATTGGAAGCAGACTAGTTTGTATTTTTTCCTAATACCTGCCTAATGCCATAGCATTTCATTCTATCCCAGCAAAGCAAAGATGTCCTTCATCCCAGGGTCTAAATGATTGATGATTCTGCCAAAGGCTCTCAAGAAAAAGCCAAGGGAAAGGGCATACACCTCAAAGAGGGAAAGCAAAGTCAGTTAAAGGCCTTCAAAGGAATCTTTGGGAAAGGGGTTGAAAATGAAAAGCAGGAGACAAAAGTCAGACAAAAAGTTATTAAGAAAAATATGTATGATGTACCTATACTTGTAAATTACTTTGGGGGGGAGGAGGAATACTTGCTTTAATTAGAACTTTAGAAAAATAAAATTAAAAAAAAACCCTCCTAGTTATGAGTTTGAAGGCGCATAGTAAATATTTAGTGTTTTGTGAATGTTAGAACTGTTTAAAGAAAAGGTGGCTGGCTTTGTGCCAACCACAATACACATCTAATTATTACAAATAATTATTATTGATTAGGCAATAAGGAAACTAGGGGAAAGTTGTTAACAATGATAAATGTAAATATCCATAACTAAGTTAAACTTGAATTTGGATCTATGCAGATACAAATGATCTGTGTTCTTATATCTACCACTAATTTTCAGAGTTTAGGATAAGGCCAATGAAGTTTTCAAATAGGCATTGATGAAAGGCTTTGTGGTTCCGGGAGCTAAGGAAGCAGTGGCTTAGGATGGCCGGATTGTCTGTTCATTCTTAACTCCAGCTGATTATCTGAATCTGTGAGTCATTCAAATTCTTTGTTTCTCAATGAGATAAGTTCCAAAATGAGATTAATTCTGTTAACTAGTGTATTAAGCAATCAGTAAATATTTGTGGAACTGAATCTGCAGTTCAGAAAAGTAAATGCTATATGACTATTTAAAAGATTCTTGTTTAGTTTCCTTTCATGACTTTTAATTTTTTTCCCATGACAGCTTGGTTGTCTTGATACATTTCTATTAATCCTTTGACTGGCAAATGTTAAATAGTGGCTATTTTTACATTAAAAAAAAAAACTTTGAGGGGTACTTATTTTTTTATTAGAGCATTTCTTTTCAAACTCTGTAGATAGCATTATGTACTCCATTTCCTTATATCATCAGGCAAAAAGAAAAAATATACAAAGTACTGATGTATAAAATGACAAATGCCCTTCAATAAAATAAAAATCAATAGAAATGTAATACAACTAAAAGTATTTCCTAATCATCACAGTATTTTTAAAGAAGCATTATGTAATGACTTTACCATCATTCAAAATTATTTCAGTAAATAAGCCAACTCAACTAGATAGGGAACAAATAATTGTGGAGATAAGAAACTACCACTAACAAAAAGAAAACAAATTGACCAGAATTGAATCTAACAATTTCTGCAGCTCCATAGTAAACACTTAAGTAGAAAAATTGGTCAATTTTATGTTGCTATAGTCTTTAAAGAAAACTAGAAAATTAAGGAAGCTATTACTATCATAATAGACTCTTGCAAGAAGCGTAAATTTTGGACATAGACATAATTTTAACAATTTTTTTTCACTTTAGTAACATTAAAATCAGTTAAAGTAATGGTTCATTTCTCTGATATCACCCCAAAAAATATGGTGTACCATTTAAGTTAATTTTCACAGTGCCTGAAAATGACCAAAAAATATCATTTTAACTTCTTTTGATGGAATCCCATCTAAAACATACATTATTCAACTTTCCTGAAAAAAAAATTTCAAAACAATTTAACTTTTTCTTAAGGACTTGTTATTCAAATCTGCAAACGTTAAATTAAGTGTGTGATGTATTCAAGGTTCAATGTTAGACCATAGGAATACATAAGGTAAAAAATGAAAATATCCTGCCCTTAGTTTGTCCTACTGGACAGAATCAATATGTACTCAAATAATATATTAAACACAACAACCAAAACAGAAAACAAAACACAACACAGAGAGGGAGAATGGGGAAGCTTTCTCTGAGGCAATGACCCTTTAATTGAAACTTAAAGAGTAGACAATGATTCAAAGAGGAAGAAGTGAAGAAGGAAAACATTTCCAAGCTACTTGAAAAAACAAAACAAACAAAAAAAACCCCTACTTGTACAAATACATAAAGGCAGGAGATGAGGTCTAAAATTAGAAAAATGTCTCCTAGTCCAATTTGGTTAAAATGTAGTCTTCAAGTAGAAGGTTGGTATGAAAATAGTTTGAAAGATTACCTTTTAAAATTACCTCTAATTTATGTCAGAGATAGGTTATGGAGAGCTCTAAATGCCAAGGTAAAGAGTTTGTATTTCATCCTAGAGGCAATAGAAAACCAATGAAGGTTTTAAGCAAAGGAAAGATGTACGCAGACTTTTGCTTTAGAAAGCTCATTTGGCTTCTATTTGGAAGATTGATGCAGGGGAAAGAAACTAGAAGGAAGGAATCCAATTAGAAAGCTACTGTAACAGTGAAAGTTAAAAAGACAGGGAGGGGACTGAAGCTATGGTTGTTGGATAGAAAGGAGGAAAAAGACACATGTTAGAGATGTTGGGGAAGTAAAACATAAGACTTGGACCTGCTTGGATGTGGATAAGTGAAGGAAAAGGCAAGAAGCACAGTTGCCAATATTATAAACTTGAGTGATGAAAAGGGTGTATTCTCAACAGAGAAAGTTTGGAAGACAGCAAAATGGTTTCCATTTTGGATAAGCTGAGTTTCAGCTATCTACTGGAGGAAATGAAAGGTCCAGAGAACAGTCTTAATAATGTTCTAGCAGAATTCAAGAGCAACAGTAAAACTGTGTACTTAACTTTGGGAGTCATCTGAATAGAAATGATGCTTGAATCTGTGGGAAATTGTTGAGATTTCCCAGAGAGAGAAGTGAGTTCAAGGCCATATCTTAGGAAACACCCACTTTTAGGAAGCTGGAAAAGGATGTGATCTATCCAGCATACAAAGAAAAGCCAGACAGGTAGGAAACTACCAGAAGAACAGTGTCACAGAAGCAGAAAAAGAAAGTATACAGGAGGAAAGAATAGCCAGCAAAGTAAGAATCTACAGTGAGGTTTAAAAGGATGAGAAGGGGCAGGGGGGGGAAATAAGAGGGGCAGGCCATTGGATTTAGCATTTAAGAGAAATTGTTAATAACCTCAGATAAAATATTTTCATTAAAGTGGTGGTTTAGGAATGAGTGATAATGGCTAGCATTTATATAGCACTTGAAGATTTACAAGTTTACATTGGTCCTCCCATCAACCCCGGGAGCTGAGATACTATTATTAGCCCCATTTTAAAGATGAGGAAGAGCAGCTATTTGGCACAGTATATAAAGCATCAGACCTGTAGTCAGGAATACTCAAATTCCTGAGTTCACATGTGGCCTCAGACACTTACTAGCTGTGTAACTGAACAAGTCATTTAATCCCCTTTGCCTCAGTTCCTCATCTATACAATAAACTGGAGAAGGAAATGGCAAACCACTACAATATTGTTGCCAAGAAAACCCCAAATAGGTTCTCAGAGAGTTAGGACTGAAATGACTAAATCACAACAGATGAGGATACTCAGTCATTCAGAAGTCAATTGACTTGACCGTGGTCATAAACTTGTTAAATGAAAAATCTGAATTTAAATCTTCCTGATTCCAAGTCCAGTGCTCTGTCTACTGCACCAACTAGGAATCCAAATTGAAAAGCATTTAAAAATGTGAGTGATGAGAAAGTAGAGGTAGCAAGTATGGAAGATAGAGGAAGAAGCAATGGAAGAAGTGACCACAGCATAGGTCACTGGTTTTGGAATCAGGGGACTTGGATTCAAATCCTTATTTTGTTAGTTTCTACCTATGTGACCTTGGACAGAGCCTCAGTTTCCTCACCCATAAATGGAGATTGAACTAGGTAGTCTCTTAAAGATCCCTAGATCTGATCATTATGAAAATTGACCCTTCAGAACTAGTGAAATATGATGCATTTTTGTTCCTTCACTAAATGCTATACTTTTTGTTTTTATATCTATATTGTAAAATTTTTCTATGTGCCTTTTTTTCAGTTGTCCTCCCTTGCTGCAGTATATCTGCCTTTAGTGATAGCTGTTCTTCCCAATCTCCTAATCACATGCTTCTCATTCACCTTAGTCTAGGAATCTAATAATGAGCAAACAAGTTCAATTGATGCCTAAGAGTAAATGAATTCTGAATGAGGGCCTATGAAATGAGCCTGTGACTTAAATATGTTTTAGTGTTTTTATTTTCTTAAAATCTATTTGGTGGTTCAGAGATCTTTCTCTCTTGCTTACTTCCCTGTTATTTGCTGTTGATTTTTCCATATAAGAAACATCTGAATAACTGAGGTGGTATTGTAGTCTGTATTTTTTTAAAGTCATTTTTGCAAAATTAGAACCTGTCATTGTTTTTGCAGTTATTATTTTGAAAATTGAAATTATTTATTATTGTACATATTATTACACAAATTATTATTCTGCATAACCATTATGGCAAGAAGCAAGGCTAGACTTTCAAAAGGGTAATCTCCACAGTTTTAAATGATCTTGCCAAATCTATCCAATTCTTCTCCATGCTCATTGTCAGATTCCCAATTTAGTGTCTCAATGCTCAGTGCCTGGAGTATAGCAACAATCTGAAAATGCTTCTCTAGCTGATATCTTTTTTAGCTGATATCAAAAAATATTTTTAATGTAAGTTAATAGCAGAGTAACAATTATGAAGGTCTGGGCAGGTAGGTGGCGCAGTGGTTAGGGCACCAGCCCTGAAGTCAGGAGGACCAGAGTTCAAATCTGGTCTCAGACACTTCCTAGCTGTGTGACCCTGGGCAAGTCACTTAATCCCAATTGCCTCAGCAAAAAGAAAAAAAAAAACAATTATGAAGGTCTACAAATATTGAATAAAAATATTTTTCCTGCCTTGTTTTGAATTTGTAAAAATGTATTGAAGAGCAAGACTACTTTCAAAAAACTGAAAACATCTGAAAATCATTCTGTCAATAGGAAAAATTAAATGGAAAAAGTGTCATCAGCTACTGTTCCAAGCACATTAAAAGTGTATTGCAGAAGATAATTTTCTGCTAAAAGTATTATGCAATAATAAAATTGTATATCATATTACAGATGGGAAAGACCTTAATTACTGAGTCCATTTCTCTGTAGGAAAGCAACACTCTCTGTTGGTTTTATCATTCAAAGAGGAAGATTTATAATCCTAGAAATTAGTGTGACTAAACATTTTCAAACTCCTTTGTTAGCTAAATACAAAAGCCACATTCAAATATTAATTTTCTCAGACAAAGGTTAGTTCCTCATTCTTAGCCATTTAGCTACATCTGATATTAAATTGGAAGCTATTCTATCCCAGCATCATAAGAACTAGAAGAGACCTTGGAGGTTACCCCCATCATTTCAAGTGTTCAGCTTGAAAAAATATATATCATAACATTAGTTACTAATTGATGACAAACTAGAACTCATTGAAAATACAACAATAAGCTAAAATTTGTGTGCATAAGTCGCTTTTCAATAAAATATTACTAAATACTGAAATGAGTCTTAAAAGAAAACTTTTAGAAAAACACGTAGATTTAAATATTATTTTCCTATCATTATACTACACCATTCAAAAAGATTGAAAAATAAATGTCTTGAATCTATAAACTAAACATAATTTTATACTAGATCCATAAACATATATATTAATCATTCATTTCATAGTTAAGGCTGGGGATGGGATGAAGACCTGTGACTTTATTTGTTTAGGAAACTTCACGTGTGAAAACTGTTTACCACTGTATATAACTTCTAATCTTGGAAAGTTGCCGGCAAATAGTAACGCCTGAGGAAAGACTTAAATTCAGGTCTTTTTAACTCCAGGGCAGATTTCTTTGCATTTTGTTAGGAATAAAAAATGAAATTATCAAGCTAATTTCTCATATCTAATTTTCATTTCCACTGGCAACAGAAAGTTGAGAGAGACATTTTTTTTTCTCACAGGTACTATTTTAACTGGTTTCCCACTCCAATATGCCCAACATTCCTACAAGATTCCAGGGTAACCAACCTAGTACACTGATGGGATCATATCACCTAATTTTGAAAAAATCCATTGATAGTTCCCTATCGCCTATTGAAGAGGGCTTTTGTTTGTTTGTTTGTTTGGTGAAATCAACACAAATTTATTAATTGCTTACTATGTAACAGGCACTGTGCTAGGGAATAGGGATTTAAAGATAAAGTCTGTTTTCAAAGTATGTATAGCCTATAAAGAGAAACTGTGTAAATATAAGTAGATATAAAATTTACACAAGATGAATACTAGGTCACTGGGAAAGATTAATGGGAAAGAAGTTGGCATTAATAGTGGAATAGTAAAAAAGAAAAAAAAAAGCCACATCTCAAAATTATACTTAAGGTAAGCTTTGAAGGGTGGTTGGGTTTTCCAAAAGAGAGAGATTTGAGGAGGTGGACATTCCAGGCATGAAGAGCAAAGAGAAAGCCAGTTTGTCTGGACCAAAAAGTTCATGAAGGGGTGTAATGTATGTCAGCAAAGGTAGATTGGAGCCAGATTGTGAAGTTTTAAATGACAAAAAGAAGAGGTTTTTATTTGATCACAGAGGTAACCGGGAAGCTGGAGCTTTTTGAATAAGGAGTATCACTTTGGCAGCATAGATAGGAAAGGGAAGAGACCTGAAAAGCAAAGGGAAAAAGGAAACTTGCATATTATTCATGCAAAAGCTATGAAGGATCTGACCCTGGGGGTTGGCTCTGTGACTTTCTCCCCCGAGGCTGCCACTCCTCTTGACTTCCCCATTTCTGTTGAAAACATCACCATCTTTTTGGGACCTTGGGATTACAAACTGAGAGCTAGAAGGAATATTAGATATATTATAGCCCAACTCTATTTTATAAATTATGAAACCAAGGCCTGGAAATGTGATGTGATTTACCCCAAGTCACAGAAGTCACATACATTGAATATGTGAGATTTCCTTTCCACTTTTACAACTTTAGGGTCACCCTCAACTCTTAGGTTTTTCTCAGCCCCAATATCAAATCACAGGACAAGTCTAATTGAGTTTATCTCTATAACATTTTTATTTTTTAAATTTTTTATAATAGCTCTTTATTTTTCAAAATACATGCAAAGATAGTTTTCAACATTCACTCTAGCAAAATATATTCCAATTTTTTCTCCCTTCCTCTCCACTTCATCCCTCCCTTAGACAGGAAGTAATCCAATATAGCTCAAATATGTGCAGTTCTCTGTAATATATTTCCCTATTCATTATGCTATGCAAGAAAAATCAGATCAAAAGTGGGGGAAAAAAAAAGAAAGAAAAACAAGCAAACCAACAACAAAAAAAGGTGAAAATTCTATGCTGTGACCCACATTTAGTCTCCACAGTTCTCTCTCTGGATGCAGATGGCTCTTTCCATTACAAGTCTGTTGGAATGGCCTTGAATCACCTCATTGTTGAAAAGAATCAAGTCCCTCACAATTCTACAACTTTCATTTACTCCCTTCTCTCTACTCAACAACTACTGCTATCTATTAGCCCTTTATCTCTTCTTTGCCTAGATTATCATTTTCTGTATGGTCTCCCTAATTGACACATAAGAAAATAGTATGAAAAAAAAAATTATGTGACATAACTAACTGATCCTATATTTATAAAAACAAACTAACAAAGAGAAAATTAACAAATTAGATGACAGGCAATATTGAAGAGTGGATAGAGTCTTAGATCTAGAAGATATTTATTCAAATTTAATTTATGATATTAGCTATATGACTATAGGCTAATCATTTTATCTCTCAAACTCAGGAAACTCCCTGAGACTTATCTAATAAGTAGTGCATAAGTTGCATTCTGGGTTGGTAGGAGTTCTTGTATTGATAAAATTATAAATCCTTAGTGTATTGGTAGTTATATAATGAATTGAGTATGATTTTTTTTAAACTTTAAAATAAATTAACCAAATAAACAAAAGTTGATAACTAAAGAATAAATAAAATTTTTTAAAAGCCCATTGAAATGAGACAACATTGAGAGACTTAGCTAATGTTACAAAGAAGAAAAATAAAAATGAAAATAAGTACATAATTAAAGACAATAAAAGTAAGAATTTACTGAAAATAAACATTTAGAAAGATATACAAATAGGAAATAAAAACATTATGACCTTATATCAAAAAAGACATAAAGCAATCCATAAACAAATGACCCCCCCCAAAAAAAAAAAATTCCTCATCCAGATTGATTTACAAGTATATCATATCAAAATTTCAAAGGGCAAGTTTTACCATGCTATGAAAGTACATTTCAAAGTCTTTTTATGATTCAAATGTAATTCTGATACCCAAACTAGTAAGGAATAAAGCAGAGAAAGATAATAAAAAATTACTATTGCTAATTTAAATGAATGCAAACAAATACAATTTTAGCCAATATGCTAAAACAGTATCAAGAATCATTTCCAAATTTGTTTTATATCAAGGATAATTCAACATTTGATAAACAATTAGCAAAATTTTATTAAAATGGCCAAAATAACACAATTATATTATCAAACACAGGAAAAGTCTCTGATACAACATAGCACTCTAATATTAAAAAAAAAAAATAATGATGTATGGTTCCTTCTTTAATATGACCAAAAGTATGTTCTAAAACCAAGACAGCATTATTTGCAAGAAACATTATAAACTTTCTCAGTAAACTCAGCATGTCCCTTTTTAATCACTTTTTTGGTATTATATTAGAAATGCTAATAATAGCAATAATACAAGAAAAATAAAGGCAAAGAGAATTTTTAAAATACCTGTCCCAATAAAAAGATAGTTTTCTTAAAAAAGAAAACTCTTGAAAATTAGTAAAGAAATCAATAGGATTAATTGCTTTAATAGAGTAACAGATTACAAAATAAATTCAGAAAAATCATGTTACTAAAAATAGAAGAAAAAAGAAATTTCAAAATTTCTTCAAAATGCATTTTAAAAATCTCAAAGTTTAAACTGATTCTTTACAGAAATA
Source organism: Myrmecobius fasciatus (assembly GCA_023553655.1). Classification (NCBI taxonomy): domain Eukaryota; kingdom Metazoa; phylum Chordata; class Mammalia; order Dasyuromorphia; family Myrmecobiidae; genus Myrmecobius; species Myrmecobius fasciatus. The sequence goes on along the minus strand of JAJPUD010001466.1, from coordinate 102,825 downwards.
AAGGAAGACAAATATATAATTTATAACTGTAAATATATGTTATACAAAATAATATATAAAGATAATGTTCAATCAAATAATTAACCAGGTCATTAAAATAAAAACAAAATGCTTTCTAATTTAATATATAAATTTAGTCCTGTAACAACCAAAACACCAAGGAATTTTACTTTATAGAAGTAGGCAAAATTATAACAAAATTAATTTGGAGAAACAAAAGATTAAGAATTTCAAGGGAAATAATGGAAAAAAATGGATTGAAGAATTTAGTGTTATTTGATATCAAATTATATTATGAAGCATTAGTCATCAAATTCTTTTGTATTGATGAAAAGACAGAGAAGTCCACAGTCTATAAACTCTAGATAAGCATAATTCAGGGGGGACCAACTGCAGCAGTCTAGTGTTTAATAATTCCAAGAATATAAACTATTAGAGGAAGACTTGTTAGGAAAAACAATTGGAAAGAAAATAGGCTTAGACTACTGATTTACATTGTGCTCTGTAGTGAAATTCAAATAGGTGCATGACCAAATTATTAAAGGGTTCAATAGTTAAATTAGAAAATGGAAGGTGGTATTTTCATAACTATGACTAGGGGAAATTCTCTTAGCAGAAAAGTAATCATAAAAAATAAAAATAATGTTCATTATGTAAAATAGCTCATAAATATGGAAAGGATGGTAGTTCATAAGAACACAAGGGAGAGTAATTATAAAACAAAATGGATCATTTTGATCATGTAAAATTTTTTAAGCTTTTGCACAAATATCAACATAATTATAATAAGTTATTGAGGAAAAAGACTGTATCAAATATCTTAGAAAAAAGTCCAGCCCTCAAACTATATCAGGAATTTACATAAATAAGCTGTGAAAGTCATTCACTAACAAATACATGGCCAAAGCACATGAGCAAATAGCTTTCAAAAGAAGAAATATAAACTATGAATTATTATATGAAGAAATGTCCCAAATCAGTAATATTATTATTATGAATATGGCTTTAAACAATTCTGAGGTATCACTTCAAATTAGCAAAGGGGTGAGAAGATTAAAACATTTAATATTGGAGGCTCTGTGAGAAAATAGGCCAATGATTCAGTTAGTGGAACAGTAATTAGTCCAACCATTCTAGGGGGAAAAAATGGAAGTGTAAAGATTTCTAAACTGTTTCTGCCTTATGATTTAGTGATCCCACTACCAGTATACAAAACCAAAGATGGTCACTAACAAAAAGCAGAATCTCATAGAAATATGAGCATTCATGTCTCTTCTGGAATTTGTGCCTGTTTAATTGGAAATGATTAAAACCTTCTCTCTCCTCCCTTTACCAATCTGTCAAGGAATTCACGTTTTAGAAGAGGGAGTCAACACATAAGAATATTTATCTGCAGGGCCAATAGAAAGGAAAGGCCAGAAATTTTATAGAAGTAGCAGAGGGATCCACCGGCAAGAACCAGGGGAGCCTTAGGAAGCATCAGAATGTCAAATGATAGTACCTGGGGGACCTGGAGACTATAAGGTAAAAGGCAAAGTCTAGTAGTCTTCCATCTTATCAGAAATATTGAAGGTGATAAATACCTGATTTCACAAGCAGATTGACTAGCCCTGTTCTTTCTTCCAGACACCTTGGATGAAGTCTGTGCTTTTAGCATAGTGCTTAGCACATTAAATAAGTTCTTAATAACGGATACAGCCATTCTGGAGAACAATTTGGAGCTATGCTCAAAAAGTTATCAAACTGTGCATACCCTTTGACCCAGCAGCGTTTCTATTGGGCTTATATCCCAAAGAAATCATAAAGAAAGGAAAAGGCCCCACATGTGCAAGAATGTTTGTGGCAGCCCTTTTTGTAGTGGCTAGAAACTGGAAATTGAATAGATGCCCTTCAATTGGAGAATGGCTGAATAAATTATGGTATATGAATATTATGGAATATTATTGTTCTGTAAGAAATGACCAGCAAGATGATTTCAGAGAGACCTGGAGAGACTTACATGAACTGATGCTGAGTGAAATGAGCAGAACCAGGAGATCATTACACACGGCAACAACAGTACTATATGACGATTAATTCTGATGGACATGGCTCTCTTCAACAATGATATGTTTCAAACCACCTCCAGTTGTTCACTGAAGAAAGCCATATACACCCAGAGAGAGGGATGCGAAATGTGGACCACAACATAACATTCTCATACTCCTTGATTGATGTTTGCTTACATTGTGTTTCCTTTATCTGATATATCATTTGTGTAGATAAGATTTTTCTTGCACAACAATGATAAGTTTGGAAATATGTATACATATATTCGATTTGCCAATATTTTAACATAATTAACATGTAGTGGATATCCTGCCATCTAGGGGAGGGGTGGGGAAGTTGGGGGGAAAAATTTCTAACGGAAAGCTATGTAAGTGTTATTGTTGAAGAATTACCCACACATATGTTATGCAAATAAAATAAAATTAAAAAATTAAAAAAAAGAAAAAAAAAGAAAAAAAAAAGAAAAATAAGTTCTTAATAATGTGGATTTTTTAATTCATTTATTCATTGCTCATTCATAATGAAATATTTTTGTACCATAAAGAATAATGTATATGAAGAACAATATGTATGAAGAGAACTTCACAAAGACATCTTTGAACTAATAATACCAAATGGCTCAATTAACAAAAAGAGAGCACTTAAAAAAATCACATAGAATGTAATGGCCAATGTTGATACTGAGTGGATGATATTGGAACACACTTCTTTCAGTTTTCTGCAGAAAGATAGTAGATGGCATGTAGAATGTTACATACTTGATCAGATTGGGAAGTATGCATCAGGAAGGATATAGAACTGGAAAAGTTAAAGAAGCCTATATTATGAAGGACTTTGAATTCCAAACAGAGTATTTTATATTTGATCCTAGAAAGTGATAAAAAGCTACAGGAATTTATTGAGTAGGAAGAGTGATATTTTAGGAAAATCACTTTAGTGACTGAATATAAAATGAATTAGAGGCAGATCTAGCAGCAGGCTATTACAATAGTCCAGGTATGAAGTGATGAAAGCCTGCCTGAGAATGGTGGCAGTGTCAGAGGAGAGATGTCAGTCAAGAGATAAAGCAAAAATAAAATGGACAGGCCTGGCAATAGCATTGATATGGGGAGTGAGAAATAGTGAGGGACTCCTAGGTAGTAAGCTCAACGGACTAGAAGAATAGTGTTGCCCTATACAGTAATAGGGAAGGTAGGAGGAACTTAGGGGGAAAGGAAAAGATGTCTGTAAGACATCCATTTCACGATATCTGAAAGGCAGTTGGAGAATGTGAAATTAGAGGTCCAGAGAGCATTTGGGATAAAAAAAGTATATCTGAGAACCATCAGCACAAAAATGTTAATTAAATCCATGGAGTTGGTGAAAATCACCAAATAGTATAAAAAGACCAGAACTAAACTTTCCAATACCTTTTAGGTGTTAATTTTCAGTTCTTTTTAGACTTTATAATTCAATATCTTAAAATCATTCTATATCACCAGAATAATGTTGATATTTAAATGGATATGTTTGTTTATATTAAATTTAAAAGGTTTTGTACAAATAAAACAAATGTAGCCAAGAACAGAAGGAAAGCAGAAAATAGATTCTCCATAAAGATCTCCTATCTCAAATGTATAAAGAACTTTGTCAAATCTATAAGAATATAAGTTATTTCCTGACTGAAGATATCAAATGATATAACAGTCAGTTTTCCAGTAGAAAAAATCAAAACAACTTATAGTGATGGGGAAACAAAAATGCTGTAAATCATTACTGATTAGAGAAATACAAATTGAAATAATCTTGAGATACCATTTTACACCAATCAGATTGGCTAAAATGATTGAAGAGCAGAATAACCAACAGAGTGGAGGGGTTGTAGAAGAATTGTGATACTAATTCACTTAGTGAAATTGAGAATTGATCTAACCATTTTGGCAAGTATTCTAGAATTATGCCCCAAAAGTTATTAAACTGCCTATGAGCAAAACTACTACTAAGTATATTTCCCAAAATGATTAGGAGAAAAGGAAGAAGAACCTATATGTTATATTCTAAAACATTTATAGAAGCTCTCTTTCTGGTGGCAAAGAAGTAGAAATTGTGGGGATATCTGTCAATTGGGGAATAGTTGAACAAGTTGTGTTATATGATTGGGTTGGAATATGACTGCTATAAGAAATATTGCCTCGAATATTTTAGAAAAGTAAACTTGCATGAAAAAATGAAAAGTGAAATGAGCAGAACCAAGAGAACCTTGAATACAGCAACAATAATATGGTTTAAAGAACAACTTTGAGTGACTAAGTCATTTTGACTATTATAAATACCCAAATTAACTACAAAGGACATATGAAGAAAGATGTTTTCTGCACCCAGAAAAGAAAGGATAAATAAAAGTATGTACATAGAATATACATATATATTTATGCATAATGATAGCCATCTCAAGGCAGGGGAATAGGGAGGGAAGAAAAAAAAGGGAAAAAAAAGGAGAAAGTTGGTTTTTTTTAAAGTGATTGTAAAAAAAATGGTTCTGTCAGGGTAAAGTTTGGGTTTGTTTGTTTTGTTTTGTTTTTTTTAAATTGGCAATTTTTCTGCAGTCAAATACTCTACCACTGAGCTATACCTCCTCTACCGGCAATTTTTCTAAAGCAATCTATCCTGCTCTCCTTCAGTAAGATTATAAAGATTGAAATATTAAAAAGAAAGCAAAATTAAAGTAAAAAGCAAAGTCCTCTTAATAATATTTGTAATATTGAGTTTATAAGGTCATTATTTGTACTATTCAGTTCATAAAATTATAAAATCATAAATTAAAAGTTAGAAGGGATCTAAGAGGTAAAGACTAACCCCCTTCATTTTATGGAAGAAGAACCTGAACCATTTCATTTTGCATTCTGACCCTATCTTCTCTGAAATATTTAAAGGAATGAATTAGACATCCTATTCACAACTTGGTGATATCAACAAAATTAATAAGCATACCGTCAGTTTCATGGTTGAAGGGTTAGATGAAAATGTTAAACAGTACTGATCTCAGGGCTGATGCAGGAGGGTAGGAAGGTTGTTGACTCAATGATATTTTAATTAACTTCTAGCCAGATTGTTACTAGGCCTAGCCAAATCATGGTAATTTTTTACCCGTTCCTTACCTTGGGACTTGGGACTTGGGACTACCATGACTCGGGAAAATTGACAGTGAGGAAAAAGGTCACTGTGCCAGTAGGAGTTAAAAATAGATGTATATATGTACCCTCAGTCCAACACTGCCCTCACTTTTCCATCAAACCCAAAGACACTATAACTTTTCAGATTCATCATTACTGATACTACAGGGAAATAGGGAGGAATATATTTCTATATGATATAGCCCAAAGTTGTCCTAATCATAGTTGATCTCACATCTCTCTAGAAAATCCCTTTTTGCATTTTCAGATCCATAACTTCCTTGCTCTAGTGATGTTTCAAATAAGACATTTATATTGTTCAATAAAAAAGAATGAATTTTCAAAAAGAAAAAAATATTAAGTGCTTGTTGCATGCCAAACACTGTCATAAGACCTAGAGAAGAAAAACAGAGAAAGCAATTCAGAGCCATTCCTCCAGAAGTTTACATTCTAATAAGGGATAATAGTTCATTCAAGGCAGTGAATAGGCCAGGGAGGGGTATTTGGTCAGGAAAGTCATGAGAAATTGTGAGTAGAATCACTGAGGAATTGACTGACATTTTTCCATATCAAATGTTGATTTGATCATTGTTCCCAGAGCTATTTGGGAGTGGTTTGGCTGGGGTAAGGTACCCCAATGTGTCTAAAGTCTAGAAATGGTCAATGTATAATCAGTGGAAAAAGTCTCCTAGCTTCCCAGCTAAAATAAAAAAATACATCAAAACTACTAGGTTAAGAAAAGGGAGAAGGAAAAAGAAAAATCCCCAGGTATAAGTAGTATATATCCACTATAGATTGGGAATAAATTCCTGCTGGAAGGCAACCTTATCCAAAATACTGAGCCAGAAATGTGATTTGGGACTATGCCACTGATGAGATTATGATGGTATCTTTAATCAGGAAGTGGCCAATCTAAATTGAAATCAATATAAAATGAATTGTAAGCTTGGACCTTATAATATGCCATGAAAGAATGTTCAAATGAAGAACGAAAACATAAGAACAAGAGTTAATAGAAGGGTCATTTTGGATTACAAAAGAAAAAAAAAAATAGAGCCTTGTAGAGTAAGAATTTTTCAGTGGTTCTCTAGCACTGGCCAAGGGAAAAAGTGCTCTGATTTCTAGAAAAGTAGCTCTAGTTATTAAACAGAAGTTTCTCTATATTGTAGGATGATTCTTTGGGCTACTATCACTTTATAGGACTATTTCCTAAGCTTGGCTTTAAGTCAATATTTACTAAGCAATTTTCTAACTTATAACTTGATTTCCTAATGAACCTATACTTAGAAAGGAGTGCTTTGATCAGATGACTAGTTCTGATGTCTGAACAATCTCCATTAACCCAAGTCAAGCATTTTCATTCTGATTTGTAAATTGGTCTCTTGTTAAATTGAGAAAACTCTTATCACTCTAATGGAACTAATAAAATTTCCTGAATATGCAGGATAACACAAGCTCCTCAACCTAGGGTATCCCCACAAAAATAAAGTATTTTAATAGACTTAGCCAAAGACTTCCAAGCTTTCATTATACTTATATTATTAGCTAATAGAGAGCAGGTAAAACCAAATTCAACATTTCATTACAAATTATCAATTCATTTACATCCTAGATAAGAAAAATATTTCATGATCTGAAATCACAGAAAAATTATTAGATACTGAATTTTACCAATTCTCTTCTTTCAATTGGAGTTCTTTATCTTGAATTACTTTCCCTGGCTTCCTTCAACATTCAGTTATCCTAAGGCCTTTTTATTCCTTCCCCTTTCAAATACCTAACTATTCTGTATTTATCTTGTATGTACCTAGTTGTTTTCACATATTCTTTTTTAGAATGTGAATTCTTTGAGGACATGGACTTTTTTTGTTTTGTTTTGTTTTGTTTTGTTTTTTACTTTCTTTGCAACCCTAGCGTTCAGCATAGTTCCTGATACATAGTAAGGACTTAGTAAAGTGAATGTTTGTTGAGGGACTTGAACCAAGTTCCCCCTAAGAATTAAAACTCTGTAATTCTTTGTTACTTTTCCCCTGTTCATTCTAGGCTACTTTGTGTCATCACTTGTGAAAATCCTCCTACAAGGCAACATACTCCATTCCTAGATTATCTAATAGCTAGTATTACATTAAGACAAAAACTTGGCAAATGGCAAAGGAGGGATAGTTGAGTAAAAGGAGCATTCTCAATCCCCTCTCTTCCCAATAGATATATGCAACTATTATTAATGGGGATAACAGACAAGAAAATTATCCCTCCCACATATGAGCAGACAGGATGAGCAAAGAGGCCACTGTTCCCCTGTGTCCTCTCACCGCACTCCATGGCTCTCAGAGAGACTAGATTTGTCTTGGCTCTGTCTCTGGGCCACCTCAAGGAGTCTTATCTCCTTGGATTTTGGCCTTTGAAATCTCCAATTCCAATGTGCTGAATACAGCCTTGATTGTCGGAATCTCCGGCTAAGTAGACCACATCCCAACAATGTCAGACTGTTCAAGTTCAACTTTCCGAACATAGCAATTCAGGAAAGCCCCAGAATTTTCCATTCTGGGCCATTTTCTATCTGTTTACTTCTTTCTATCTCATAAGACAGAAAAAACACCCAGGACTTGAAACCATACTCCTCCAACATATTAAAAATGAGCAGTAATCTCCCTTGGTCTAGGTTTTATTTTTCTGAATCTTTTAACATGCAATTTATCTGAAATTTAGAATCATAGAATGCCAGAGATAGAAGACACTTTAGAAATCACCTATGTCACACCTTACATTTTACAAGTGTACCCAAAAGACATGAAATAATATGGAGATGGTCCCATAGCTAAACAGTGGTTGAGCTAAGCCAAGAACCTAGTCTTCCCAACTTTTCATCATGCTGGGCTTGTGGAGAATGGTTCATCTACTTGATCATAGAATCACAGCATATTTAGAACTGAAAGGTACTTTAGATCAGAGCTTCTTAAACTTTTTCCACTTGGAACCCTTTTTTTCTGAGAAATTTTTACATGACTCTGGGTATATAATTATATAAAATGAGTATACAAATCAAACATTTACTGATAATAAATCATAACTTCACAATTTCCACATTCAATTATATGAGCCCATATGGGGTTACAACCCACAGTTTAAGAAGCTTTGTCTTGGAGGTTCTTTACTCCAACCTGAGCAGGGTTATGTTATTTTCTGTGTCATAGGGACTTATTGCCCAGAAGAAACTTGGAAAGTAAACAAACATGGAGCTTAGACAAGATGGAAACAAGTATCTGATAGCTGTCTTGGTAAGGTGACCTAAAGGTGGCTTTAGAAAAATAACTGATTCATTAACTCTTACAGAGTAGAGGTAGGATTGATAGAAGTATTAACTGTTAAAACATTTCCTTATTGGCCCCTTTAATGGCTATGCATGTAGTTGGCAGAGAATCATTCAGCTGTTTATTTTAACAAGGGCTCTTAAGACCCCCACAACAAAAAACAAGGAGCAAAGCCATTTAGAAAGCTCTGCAGCTGTGACAGGATATATAAGCTGTCATTTACAAAATAATAAACTGATAGTCACTTTCAGTTCCACTCTCTAGGTTTTAGATTCCTTAACTTCAATTTGCCTCAGTTTCCTTATCCGTAAAAGGGGAGTAATAATAGCACCTACCTCACTGGAGTTGTTTTGAAGATCAAATGAGATAATAGATACAAAGTACTTTACAAATCTTAAAGCACCATATAAATATTATTACTTATCATTATTCACTAGGAGAGGAAAAAGATGTGCAATTTTATTCAACATTTAATAACTGAACATGTTGTAGAGTCCAGAAATTGATATACACAGGAATATTCAGAGCTGAAAGGGACCTTAGATATCTTCTAGTCCAATTCCCTCATTTTATAAATGAGGAAATGGAGGCCTCAAGAGGAGAAGCAACATGTCTAGTATCATAAAGGTAATATATATTATCACATCCAGGGCTGAAACCAAGGTTATTTGTCTCCTGATTGTAGATAAAACTGGTGACATAGTGTATAGGTCAGTGGTCTTGGAATCAGGAAGACAGCTCAGATCCAACATCAAACACTTAGTAGCAACATCACCCTGCCTGTCTTCCTTCATTGTAAAATGGAGTAGATAATAGTATCTGTTTCTCAGGGTTGCTGTGAGGATCAAAGGAGATAATATTTGTTAAAAAAAAAAAACCAAAAAAAAACCAACAACCTTGGCATAGTGATGCTTTCTCTATGGAAGGAAAACTATGACAAATCTGGACATCATATTAAAAAGAAGAGACATCATCTTGCTGACAAAGGTTGGCATGGTTAAAGCTACGGTTTTTACAATACTGCTATATGGCTGTGAGAGTTGAACTATAAGAAAAACAGAATGCCATAGAATTAACTCTCTTAAATTGTAGTGCTGGAGAAAACACTTTAGAGTCCCTTGTATAGCAAAAAGATCAAATCAATCAATACTTAAATTAATTCAGATTATTCATTGGAAGAACATAATGGAGCTAAAGTTTTAAATACTTTGACCACCTAATGAGAAGACAGGACTCACTGAAAAAGACCCTGATGTTGGGAAAATCTGAAAGCAAAAGGAGAAGAGAATGGTAGAGAATGAGATGGATAGATAGTGTCATGAAATAAATGAACATGAACTTGAACAGATTTTGAAAAATAATGGAGGATAAAAGGGCCTGGAATGCTATAATCCATGAGATTAATAGTTAGATGCTACTGAATGACTAACAAAACATAAATGCTCATTCTCTCCTTTTTCCTTTCCCTGATATGGTAAACTGTAGTATGACCATTGCCTCTGGTGTTTTTTTTTTTTTTTTTCACTGACAGTGCTATGAATTTAAAATTATTTCTCAAGACAATATAGATGACTAAAGCTTGATAGGAAATATAATGGGCAGGTCATTGATTTTTCCCTTTCAAACCCTCCCCCATCCTATTCCACTATGCTGGAGGAATCTGATCCCCTCTAATTCAGCCAGACTAACAGCTGGTGAACAGTTGGACACAACTGTCATCCCCTGAAATCTTGGACTCATTCATATCGCAATTAATGATCCTTAAGAATAGTTGGCAATCAAAATACTAATCATTATTTCAAAGAACTAGATAAAGTTATAGTAAAATTCATGTAGAAAAAGAGATGGACAAGAACCTTGAAAAATAAAAAACAAGGGATACAAGTAATACTAAGATACAAAATATATTTAAAGTCTCATATGGGAAAAAAAAATAAAGGATAGAGAATGGAGAACGTAGAAAGAAACATTGGTATTTGTAAAGTAATTTTTATCCTCAATCAAACAAAGGGGAAAAGTACTGATAAAACTAGGATCTTTATATGACAAACAAACAATGATTTAGATTCATCCTTTATACCAGATTGACAGTCTAAATATTTTCAAATTGGGAGTAAAATAAATAATATGTTTATTATAGTTATGGAGAGAAGAGACATATTTATCAAATGAATAGAAGAAACTGCTGGAGATAAAACTGATGGTTTTAATTATACAAAATTAAAAGATTGTAGGAAACAAAAAAGAGCAGTTCTAATTTTAAAAGAAAAAATAATTGGAAAAACATTTTCAGTAAATTTATCAGATGAAAATATTCTATACTGTATTTATAAAAACCCTAGCTATATTTCTTTGACTGTGTATATATATAATACATATATGTTATATGTGTACCAATATGATTTTTGTTTCCTGACTAAAAACCTGATCTTAATATTTTTGCTGATTTAAACAAAAAAATCCTGTATGAATCAGAAATCCAATATATGAGAACTTTTTAAAGATGATTTTCCATTTGGCAGTCAAATTACTTAATGTGGGTGCTATCATTTTAATATAGCATTCATACATTTTAATACTTGTATTTCATCTAATATTCTTAATAAAATGCTACTTTAAACAATGTGTTGGTAATTTATTTTATATACTTTTGATAGTGTTTGTAACTGATTTAAGCAACCAAATTGGCTTCACTAGATTTTCCTTCTTAGAATTTCTCTATATTCTGTTTATTTCCAAATGTATTTCTACCTAGAGTCATTCATTGTAACAACAAACACTATTCTACTACTTTCTGATCATGTGAACTTGGTCAAGTCACTTTCTCAATTTTGTTTTCCTTACTTTAGAAGGGTAATTTTAATATAGTGGGTATTATCCCAGGGAGTGTAAATGCTGATAAACCCGTGCTTTGACTCTTTCTAATTGGACATGTGTTTCAACACCTTGCTAAAAGCCATATATGAATAGTGGTTCTTGGTTGGTTCTTATCTATCATGACCCCATGATTGGTATATGGAGGCATCTAAGATGATACAAGAAGTGATCCAGGAAAAATTGCCAGTCAAATTTAAAAGGTTGGGTCAAAGTGTGTGTGTGTGTGTGTGAAGGAATAATGAAATTTGAATGCAGATTAAAGCATACTTTTTTATTTTATTTTTAAGTTGTTTTTTTTTTTTGGAGGCGGTGTCAATATTTCCTTTTGTAACATGGCTACTATGAAAATATGACTACACATATATTATCTAAAAGTTCTTGTCTTCTCAAGGATAGAGTAGGGAGAGAAGTAGAGAATTTTGAACTCAAAATTTTAAGAAGCAAATGTTAAAATTATTTTTACATGTGATAGAGAAAAATTAATTTAAAAAAAAAAGAAAAAAAGTTGTAGCTCAAAACCATGTTCTGTATGAAGCCTTTCCTAATCTCTCCCAACCACTACTATTGTTCCTTCAAAACTGTCTTATATTTAACTATTTTGTATATACTTATTAACTTTATATTTATGCTTTATACATTTACATTAGGTACTTGTTTCCCTATTAGAATACGGTGTTTTTTTTTTTTTGTGAGTAGGTATTGTTTCATTTCTTGTATTTTTGTGTCTAGTGCCTAGCTAGTACATGGCACATAGTAAGTACTTTAATAAGTACTTGATTGATTGATTCTATAAGTGTTTCTTTCCAGTTCAAGTTCATTAATTCAATTCAACAATGGCAGCAGCTAACATTTATAAAGTAATTTAAGGTTAAAAGCATTTTATAGTTATCTCAGAAAAACACTTATTAAGCACCTATTAGTGCTAGGCACTGTTCTAGATGTGTAGACAGAAAGAAAAAAAAAAACAGGTTAGAACTTGTAATCTATTCAACTCCTTTGGCAGTTTAATAAAACCTATAGGATCCTTGTGGAGATGGAATAAATTTATGTCCAAAGAACTGGGACTCTTAATTGAACACCAGATAGATAATTTTGACTATATTAAGTTAAAAAGTTTTTGTACAAACAAAACTAATGCAGACAAGGTTAGGAAGGAAGCAATAAATTGGGAAATCATCTTTACATTTAAGGGTTCTGATAAAGGCCTCATTTCTAAAATATATAGAGAATTGTTTCATATTTATAAGAATTCAAGCCATTCTCCAATCTATAAATGGTCAAAGGATATGAACAGACAATTTTCAGATGATGAAATTAAAACTATTTCTAGTCATATGAAAAGGTGCTCCAAATCACTGTTGATCAGAGAAATGCAAATTAAGACAACTCTGAGGTACCACTACACACTTGTCAGATTGGCTAAAATGACAGGAAAAGATAATGATGAATATTGAAGGGAATGTGGGAAAACTGGGGCACTGATACATTGTTGGTGGAGCTGTGAATGAATCCAACCATTCTGGAGAACAATTTGGAACTATGCTCAAAAAGTTATCAAACTGTGCATACCCTTTGACCCAGCAGTGTTTCTACTGGGCCTATATCCCAAAGAGATCTTAGAGGAGGGAAAGGGACCCACATGTGCAAGAATGTTTGTGGCAGCCCTTTTTGTAGTGGCTAGAAACTGGAAACTGAAGGAATGCCCATCAGTTGGAGAATGGCTGAATAAATGATGGTATATGAATGTTATGGAATATTATTGTTCTGTGAGAAATGACCAGCAGGATGATTTCAGAGAGGCCTGGAGAGACTTGCATGAACTGATACTGAGTGAAATGAGCAGAACCAGGAGATCGTTATACGTGGCAACAACAAGACTAGATGATGATCAATTCTGATGGACATGGCTCTCTTCAACAATGTAATGTTTCAAACCACTTCTAATTGTTCAGTGAAGAAAGCCATATACACCCAGAGAGAGGGATGTGAAATGTGGACCACAACATAACATTTTCATGCTCTCTATTGATGTTTGCTTGCATTGTGTTTCCTTTCTCTGATTTTTTTTCTTGTACATACGATTTTTCTTGCACAACAATGATAAGGGTAGACGTATGTATATATATATATATTCTATTTGTCAAGTATTTTAACATAATTAGCATGTAGTGGATTTCCTGCCTTCCAGGGGAAGGGTGGGGACTAGGAGGAAAAAATTTGTAAGGGAAAGCTTTGTAAAGGTCATTGTTGAAGAATTACCCATACACATGTTTTGCAAATAAAAAGTTTTAATAAAAAAAAAAATTAAAAAAAAAAACCTGTAGGATCTTGAATAGCTGTTGCCTACATTCATAATTGAAGGAAAAACTAAATTTTGGATAGAAGTTGGTGAAAATAAAGATGTAAATTTTTTTCCCATCCAAGTTCATGGATCTCCTGAAACCAATCCAATCCATGAGCCCCTTGTTTTAAGGATCCTAGATAAAGAAACGGTGTTACTGGTATAAAACAAGATAGAAACCAAAAGCAAAACCACCTATGTTCTCAAAAGAGCTTTCATTTCACTAGAGAGAAAAAACAACTTATCTATACAGATAGATAAGTGAATGTCAAATAATTTCAAGTGGAGGTTGCAAAAGATTTTGAAATCAAAGTATCTGGGCTTGAATATTGCCTCCTGCTATTGTCATGCAAATCCCTCAACCTTCCTCTAAGGAAAGTTCACTTCTGGCTTGGGGTACAGGGTAAGGGACAAAGAACAAACTTACACATGATAAGTAAGAAAATAAATATTAATAAAATAATTTAATTTAGTTGAACCAAAGTTCATTTAAAGTGAAGCTTTCTAATAATAACCATTTTAATAATTTCCAATTATTCCAGCTGTAAGTGGAGTAATTATAACTGTAGAAAGAATATTGGCTCAGAAGTTAAAGCCCTATATCAATCTCATGCTTGATGTTTAAATTCCTTATCTATATATAGCAGGGGCAGGGTGGAGTGGTAAAATAGGGTTGTTCTGACAACTTTGACTCCACCTTCTTAATTGCCTGGATGGGTTTCTCCATTCTATCATAAACATTCTATCTCTGTTCTGAAAGATTGTAACAAAAGAATATTATTCTTTAATTCTCTTTCCTCTCTCTCCTCTCCTTTTCTCCTCCTTCCCTCCCTCCTTCCTAACCTCCCTCTCCCTCTCTCTCTCTATCTCTGTCTCTGTCTCTCTGTCTCTGTCTCTGTCTCTCTCTCTCACTCTTTTGAGTCTATCTCCCTCTCTCTCTCCTTCCCTCTCTGTTTCTTTCTCTTTCTCTCTGTGTGTCTGTGTCTGCTTGTCTCTCTGTCTCTGTCTCTCTCCCCCTCCCTTTTCCCTTCTTCATTATCTTCTTTCTTCTACATTCATATACCAACATATGTGTCTATATACATAGATACATACACATATGTATATTTATATTTCAGATCTGAACACCCAGCCAGAGACACTCTGGTAAAACATCTTTGTTTTAAATCTCTTCTCTCCTGAGATAATTCCTTTAATGACTTCTTCCTATACATCCAGTTTAGCAAATGCCAGTTGTAAACATCATTCATAAAGACAAAGAAAATATATAAAACAAACAAAGGTAAACAAATTTTAAGAAACAGATTCTCCCCATGCCCAAAAGGAAAGTTTGGAGATAATCGTCTTGTTATATGTAATCTTGGTAGTGATGTAGCACCAATTACATACCTTGTACCAGATTGGCTCATACATCCTCACTCTTAAGAGTCTTAGCTTCTATTCCTCCTAAGAGTTGCCTCTGTTACCATTATTCCATAAATCTCTTTGGAAGCTTGTCCTCCTCCAACTCCTTTAGGAGCTGAGTTGGAATCCAGTTTCCTAAATTGCTGGCTCCTGACTGTTTTGGACCCAAACCTGGAGAACTCAGCTCTTTCTTTATTTATTTTAAAGAGCCATGAGGAATATGGCCAATCTTTCCCCAGCCAAGAATCAGACTTTCCTTCCAATTCAATAAAAGAAAACCTCTCACCTGCTTAAAGTATTATTTGCTCTTTACTTGCTGTAATTATATCCTAGGGTTCCTAGGCTAGGGACTTGATTAGAGATCAACTTCTCTATTCTCTTATGCTCTGTTAAACATTTATTCTTCCCAGAAAATCAACTGGGTGCCTATTTTTTCCATAGTCCCAATTCTGAATAGCTCTGTAGTTGCTATAGTAAAGTTTAAGCATTATCATTTCAAATGACTTGCCCAGTGTCTTGAACTAAAGATTCTCAGTAAAGTCTGTATGAAACAGTTCTTAAACAATTCCAAAACAAATATTTTTCTTTAAGTATACAGGTCTACAATAGCTGGTAGCCCTAGGGATTATAGTCACTGCCAAATATAGTAATAAAAAAGCTAACATTTATATAGCACTTTTAAAGTTTACAAAATGCATTACATGTTATCTTATTTGATCCTTATAACAAACTGGTGAATCTCATGATACCCCTATTATAATGTGCTTTTTACAGAGGAGGACACTGAGACTAGGAAAGATTAAGGGTCATAGAACTACTAAATGTCTGAGGCAGGATTTGACTCAAGTCTTCCTATTTCCAACTCCAACAATTCATTCACTAATTTGCTTAGTTGTTCAAATATGTGGACATACAGTTTTAATTTTCACAAGACATTATTTTACAAAATTCTCCCAAATTTCTTGTTTGTCTTGATCCTTCCAGTACAACATTGAGATACTAGGTCCAGGGTAGGCTGGGGCATATCACCCTCTCTCTCACCCATAAAATGACTTCTCTTCTTTGGACCTACAGGTGCAGAATGGATTCAGTGATGGAAAGGTGAAAAATCTTATGAGTCCTTGCAACATGTAAGGTACCCAAGATTTCTCCTGGTATTCTGGCAAAACAGAGAATTCCCACTGGAGGTCTGGAATAAAAAAACTGACTCCTTGAAGCCAGGGACTGTCTTTTGTCTTTCTTTATATTCCTGGTGGTTAGTCCATAATAGCAACTTAATAAATTCTTATTGGTTATTGTATTTCTTTTCATTGCTTTCTATGAGAAGTCCCTATAGCTTAGTACAATTCAGTCAAGTAAAACTTAGAATTCTGCTCCTTAATAATTGTGACCCTGAACCTCTTTATCTGGGTGCCCTGGCTTAGGCATCCTACCACACTTTTCCTTCTTCACCTATGACCATACATTCCATCTGACAAGTATATTTTTCCTAGAGTACTACTATCATTAATACTATTAATAATAGTAATAGCACTTATGAAGTACTTTACATATGTTATCATTGATCCTCACAGCTATCTTATAAGGCTGCTATTATTTTCCCCATTTTACATTTGGGGAAATTGAGTTAAGTGATGCACAAGGTCACAGAGCTGGAACGCAGGTCTTCCTGACTTTTAGTACTATGTTCTATCCATGAGTCCACTTAACTTCTTCATGTAGTTAATATTTACATGCTTACTGAAATGAGTAAGATTGAAAAAATCAAAAGGGTATCAAAGGACTAAATAGTCTAAAAGTTTTTAAACCAGACGAACTAGTTAAAATTACCCATTTGACAAGTGGGCCTCTAATGACTCTTCCTGAGGCTATTATTTCGTGACCCTATATGAGGATGATATGCTTAGTATGCTTTCTCAGAACTGCCTCCAACAATTTGGAAATAGCCAATCATATCAGTGTATAGATCATAGCAAAATATGTTTTAAAATTTTATTACAAATTTGACAAACAGCATAGGAAAACAAAAGAGAGGATAATACATGAAGTAATGAACTATTATGTATAGCCTGGTTTGGTTTGTTTTTTTTTTTTTAAGAATCTAGCACAATAGTAACAAAACTGCAACAGGGATATTCGCAATTCACAATATTTTTTTTTTCATTTTATTAAAGCTTTTTATTTGCAAAACATATGTATGGGTATTTTTTCAACAATCAACCTTGCAAAGCTTTCTGTTACAAATTTTTCTCCCCTAGACCCCACCCATGCCCTAGATGGCAGGAAGTCTACTACATGTTAATTATGTTAAAATACTTGACAAATCAAATATGTGTATACATATTTTTACATCAACTCACTAAAAAACGTAAGTCTATTGAAAAAGATTCCTACATCCTAAAATTAAAATTTAACAGTGATCCTGAATATATAAAGTACACAATAATTAATAAAGCAATACATTTTCTTGGTTCAACAAAGACACATAAATTTATCAACTCCTAATAGATACACAAAAGGAGAGAAAAACAAAGACAGAAACAGAAAAATGCAGAGACTCCAAAGCTACTCCTATTCCTCAATTCAGATTAACTCAGATTGGAGGTAATCCAAGACAGGGGCTCAATACAACAAGCATTTATTAGACCCAGCTACCTCCTCATAGCTAGAAAATTAGCCTCAGAGCTACCATTCTTCACAGCCACTGGAAGAGAAAAGTCAGGAGCAATGCCTGGAGGTAAATTTTCTTGTCACTGACTGGGAAGAAAAGAGAAAGGAAGACAGTTCAAGAGATAAATTCCAGAAGCCCTGCCTAATACTTTTGGTCAGAATTAGTTCATTTGCTTCCTGTCACATATACACACATACACATACACACATATTTGTATACACACACATACTTTGTCTTCATCCCATGATCAATCAAGACACATTCTTACAGTAGCAGGTTAGTTGAGGATAGGACATGGTTTTCTCACCCTTCTTACTCTCATTCAAATAACCAGAAGTGGTCAGTTGCACACTCTATTATCAAGTATGGGATTTGCTGAGGAGAGCCACCAGTAGAGACCTTATGGTTCTCCAACCTCACTTTCCCACTTGACCACTAAGTAAACAGCATATTTTTTCCTTCAAGAAGAACTTCAAATGACTTAAGCCAAATCCTTACAGAACTATACAGTTCTTCTTCCCAAAGGTACATACTACTACAAAAAATATTACAGTGGCCTCTTCCTTTTGGTCACAAGTAGTGACAGAGAAAGCTCTGGTCCTGGATTGCTCTTTGTCTAATCAGATCAACAAGGGACTGACTATTTATGGCCCATCTTTTAGAAGATGGAAAAGTATTGTTGAATAGATATTCTCTTTGTAATGAAATTCAAGCATCAAAATAATTACAGAAACTCAGAAATCCAAAGGAAAAAGGGATTCTCAAGAGGGCAACATCAAGTCATAATCCTATTTCAGAAACAGATATCAAAGAGTTGAAATAGCAGAGGCCTGTAAGGCTCCTAAAACAGAGTGTCTACATATACATTACCCACTAAATACTCAGCTATAGCTCAGTTTTACTTGCTAGCCTGATCTTGGTTTTCTTTGGGAAAGGATAAAATACAATGGAAAGCAAGCAAGCAATAGAAAGAACCAAGAAAACAGCTTGTCCTTTCCTTCCTTCCTTCCTTCCTTCCTTCCTTCCTTCCTTCCTTCCTTCCTTCCTTCCTTCCTTCCTTCCTTCCTTCCTCCCTTCCACCATTCCTTCCTTCCTTCTTTCCTTTCTTCTTTCCTTCCTTCCTTTCTTTTTCTATCTCTTTTAAAGCATATTGTGGGATTTGGACCATAAAACTCTAACACTTGTAATATTCCTCTTTTGAATAAAAAGTGTCTCATTCAAATCATATTTTGAAGGGAGGGCTTGCCAGACAGAATTCTGAGAAGACTGAGCATACAATGAGATTATAAGTAATATAATAAATTAGGATACACGTGATCTAGACAGAATGCACTATAGGAATCCAATGAGGTTATTTGCTGGAAAGTTAGGTAAATCTTCATGGAAGTATTTGAACTGGATTTTCTAGAAAGAAAAAGGCATTCAGAGAAAGTGGGAAGAGAATATTCAGTATTCATTAGCAAAAGCAATGAAGAGAAATTCTTTGAGAAGAGGGAAAAAGAGAAGATGAAGGGGAATACAAATTTTGCGATTTATATAAATGGCTGAGTGCCTTCTTTATCTACTCTACCCTCAGATATACAAAAGTTGTTATTTACTGCTTTAACCAGATATATATCAGGAAAGTACTATTAGAAGAAGCAAAGATGGATGGCCAGACTGAATAGCAGAAGAAAATTTTGGGTCCCATTTACTAGATGCTGAGAAGCATTGTAAATGTAGTGGTATTGAGCATGTGACTAAGCCAAAAAGGAACCTACAAGAAGTATCAAGTACTGTTAAGTCACATATAGAAAAATTGCAGTAGAATTCTAGCCATTGTATGTTGTAAGTAACTGAGGTCATATTATGAACCTGAGAAAGAGTTTGCTTACTGGCAAGTTGTTTTTGTTTTTTGTTTTTTGTTTTTTTTTTAATATAATCTTTATGAACCTTAAGATGGGGTCAATTCATTTTCATTAATCTCCCAGTGAACTTGTTCATTCTTTGAGTTTTGTGAGCCAAGTGTTTGCAATGGGAATTGGTAACAATAAGCAGGACCATGCTAGACAATGAATTTCCAGTTGAGTTCCCAGATTATGTGAGTGGAGGCTGTGAACAAACAGAGCAAGAAATCCTCCCAAAGTGTGCTTTGATTTTTTTATATCAGGAGCAGACCTCTGACACTAGAATTATGCTAACTGACCTTCCTTGTCCAAGGCCATTCTTTAAGACTGCCTTTGATTTATAGTAAAGGGAACAAGAAATATCTCCTTAAATATCTGAACTAAACCATCCAGAATTGTTCCTATTTTAATTTACTTTGATGAGACAAGAAATTATAACAGTTGATTAATACCCATATAGGGTTCAGTAACTGAATGGGAGGGGAGGTCACAAAATTATGATTTATTATCAGTAAATGTTTGATTTGTATACCTATTTTAAATATCTACTACCCAGGGTCATGTAAAAATTTCTCAGGCTAAAAGGGATCACCAATAGAAAAAGTTTTAAGAAGCCCTGCAGGGTTTGATGAATATTTTCTAGAGTAAGGTGTAGTAATAGACCAAAAAAATAATATCCTTAATTCATTCACCAACACATCATAGGAACCCTCAAAGGAAAAATGTCTCAAACTGAAACTATGCTAAAAAGTAACTATAAAAATGTCTGTACCTTTTGACCCAGTAATCTCATTGCTGGGTATATTCCCCCAAAGTGTCAAAGACAAAAATGTTCCAAATGCCCCCAAATCTCATAACAGTGTTTTTTGTGGTGATGAAGAAGTGGAAATAAGGATGCCCATTGACAGGGAAATAGTTAATCAAATTGTGGTGCATGTATTTTTAATTGAATATTGCTGTACTATAATAAACAATGAATATGAAAAAATCAGAGAAGTTTAAGAAGGCATATTTATATGAACAAATGCATAATCAAGTAAACAGAAACAGGAAACCAATATATACAATAATTGTAAAAGAACCAGCAATAACAAAAACTAAACTGAACTTTGTTTAATTTTAGCAACCAAGTTTGGTCTTAGAGAAAAAATGAAAAAAAAAAAGATCTAACTCCCTTCTTTGCAGAGGAAAGGAATGATACATGTTGGATATTGTATGTCAAATTATTAATTTATTAGTTTGTTTTACTGAGTTTTTTTTTCACCCTATTTTGGTCTGGACCTGACTCAGGTCAATGTAAGTTCAACATTAGAATAAAATGAAATATTAGTAGGTAATTAAATAGTTAACCAAAGGAGATTTAATTAGCTATAGCAGGAGAAAGGTAGTGGATAATGATAGGTATTGAGGACATCTCAAGCTGTTCAGCTGAGTCAAATTTATAGGTTTGAATTGCCCATTTTTGTCCACTAGCCAAGCATCTGAAAGTAGATCTATAGCTTCTCATGGTCATTTGGAATGTAGGTGACAGGAAATGATGTCAATAACATGAACCTTTAGTTCCCTGGAGTCAGCTAAGTCACAAGGATAGCCTCAATACTTTTGAAGAAAAAAATACAATGGGGCAGAGATCAGGCCATTGTTCCTACCACATCCTTTTTCTTTTTTATTCTAGGCTATAAGGAATAGTTGAATAGCTAAAGAAGGGGAGAAGGGCATATCTTGAAATAAAGATGATATAAAACAAAACCCCAAAAGCCTACAATAAAAATTAAGAAAGTTTGAGGATGTTATATCCTCTTCTCCGGAAAAATCTCTTGATTTTTATGCATAAACCTAAATATGCCCAATTGTATAAAATTTCAGTTCTTTTTCACACTCTTTACTCTTTAAAATCACTTTAACTAGGAAAGGGAATCATTATATAAGAAACATTCTAGATTTTTGGTGGGCTTTAAATTTCTTCTGTGCTGTGATTATTTATCATCTACAGATTCAACAATATCCCTACCATCATTTAAATATTTTTTTTATAGGAGAGTGGGCTTTTTATTGAATGAGCTGTACAACAATGACACATTTGATTGTCTTTTCTTTGCCTTGTTTTAATATGAGTATTGGAGCCCTGTGAACTTTTCATCTCCTATGGTCATGCATTTTTTCTCAGTGACAACTGCTGAAGTGATCTGTTTTTTCCAAAACTCACAAGGAATCATGACCTCCTTCACTTGGCAGGCTTCAAATTCCATAAAGTAAATTTCCTTATCTTTAAACTAAAGTTAGGCATGTTTCTCTCAGTTTTAAAATGAAATTCAACAAATGTTTACTAAGTGCCTACAAGGTGTTTATTACTGTGTTAATCCCTGTTTAAGAAGGGAGAGAGGAGATAAATATACAAGAAATATTATGCAGTACCCCAGGCCTGGAATACAGAACAATAAATCCATGAAATAGTAGAATAACATGCAAAGCAATATGGCTTAAAATGAGTGCTGTAGACAATACTGTGGAAATCCATTCCAATTCAATATTCATGCATTAATAATAATGATAACAATAAATTGTCATTTGTATGGCACTTTAAATCTTGCAAAGCACTTAATATATGCATTATCTCTCTTAATCCTTACAACAACAACATGAAATATGTGGTAGGTTTTTGGGTTAGGGAGTGGGCCTGCCTTTCCTTGATATAGAGATTCTGGATAGAGGGATTCCTTCTATCAATGCAGATGGACTCTTTGCCACTTATAGTCTTAAAGAATTCGCCTGGGGCACTGAGAAGTTAAATTGCTTGTCCAGGGTCACACAGCCTATTTGTGTAACAGATGGGTTATAACTTACCCTTAAAAGTACAGATATATGGGCTGCATAGATACCTTCAACCACCTCCGTAGTTATATGATTGAATATGTGTTCAGTGGTGACATAGTTGATTTTGACATTTAATACTGTGGAATCATAATACTAATCACTATTTATATGCTCCTTGTAAATTGCAATCCATCTAAAAGTTAGTAAATGAGTCTTAGAGAATTGTTTGAAACTGGTTGTATAATAGGTATTAAAGGATTTCAATCCAGATCTTTTTGATTCCATGTTTAATACTCTCTCCTCTATACTACATCATTTTTTTTTTCTGCCTCTTATGGACCACTTTGTAAGAATATAGCAACATCAGTCATATTTTTAAAACCCTGAATCCAATGTGTTCAATGCAACTCAGAACCAAAACATATTATTCGGATAATTGTAATAATAACATTCTAGGACAATTACATCATTGCTGGAAGATACATTAGCTTAGGTGTCTGGTGATGGTATCCTATAAAGACTTTCAGCAAAAAATAGACTCTTTTATTTTGTATGAAATCTGAGAAAGTACAAATGACCAAAAGTTAAAAAGCAGGACTTAGGGGAAAAGACACAGAATTCTCCAAAGTCCCTTTTATTGATTCAGTCCAGTGAAAGAAGAAAAATAACTTTAAAGAGAATCAGAATTTTAAGTTGGATTGCATCAAATATTCAATGGTTTACTAATCAACATAGACCGTGAAAACACTGGTCCACATTAAATTTCAAAGAATGAAGATTTGTTGTAAATCCTAGTATGTCACTTTTTCACTGTTTGTCACTAGGAAAGGAATCAATCTTTATTTTCTTCTGATAGTAGTAGGAAATCCTCCAGTAAATTCCCATTCTTCACAAAGGAAAGACTGGGTTCTTGAAGGCTATGAACAGAGTGGCTCCCACACTAGAAAGGCTTTGGTTATGGGTCTAGTGACAGACTATTTCTATTGTCCAAAGACCTGCCTAGCCAGTTATAAAGAAGTATATTGCCATAATTTTGTTTCTTCAATAGTGAATTTTTTGGGTAAAAACTCATGTAGATCACTCACTAAAGCTCACAAGAGTCAAAATTTGCATCAATGAAGGGAGTAGCAACACTGATAACTTACAGACTTTGAAGTGACAGAGAAGTAGACTTTAATATATTGGACTCATCTTAAAATTTCTCTTTATTTATCTTCTATAAAACAATAAGTGACTAATCCCATTCTGATCCTTATAGTTTTAGATCTATTATCTCTCTGACTCTGCTTAATCAACATTTAAACAAATTAATTGAAACAAACTATTAAAGACCTCATTATTCTTCAGTTAAATTCATAGAACTTCAAAGAGCTGTGAGAGACATTCACGTATTTAGAACTAGAAGAGATGGCAGCCATCTAATCCAACCTGGTTATTTTGTCGATCAATAAACTGAGGCATAGTTCTGTAAGTTAATCAGTCAATAAGCACTTATTAAACACCTACTATGGGCCAGGCACTATGCTAAGAATTGGGGATATAAGAAAAGATAAAAATAGTCTCTGCCTTCAAAGAACTCCCATTCCAATGGGGATAGACAATATGCAAATAACTTTAATAAACAAGAATGTACAGAATAGATTGAAGATAATCAACAAAGAGAAGGTACTTGTATGCCTGGCTCAGGGCATGTAACAAAGCCCATACTCTTTTTAAAAATAACATTTATCATGTATCGGATAGCATACCTTTGAATTCATTCTTGTAACTGAGATATAACTTTTCATATTGCTATTACTTCCCAGAGAACATATCCAATATTTTAAAAGCCAAGTTATAAAGTTTAAAGGGAAAAAAATATTTCTTTTTTTCAAGAATTTGTTTTTCTACATATGGTTCCCATATTTGGTTTTGAAGAATCTACACATTCATCTGAGAATTATAACGTGCTCTATGCTTACTGAAGTGTGAGCCTTTCCCAGGAAGGCCCACTTATCCCTTGC
Source organism: Myrmecobius fasciatus (assembly GCA_023553655.1). Taxonomy (NCBI): domain Eukaryota; kingdom Metazoa; phylum Chordata; class Mammalia; order Dasyuromorphia; family Myrmecobiidae; genus Myrmecobius; species Myrmecobius fasciatus. The sequence goes on along the minus strand of JAJPUD010001466.1, from coordinate 78,317 downwards.
TCGAAAGTCCTCATTTTAGCCTATCACACAGAGTTCCATGAATCTATGATCTTTGTTTCTTTGCTTTCCAGATAGCATTTGCCGGCACAGAACTACTAATTTACTGATAGGGAAGATCTGATTGTGAATAGGAGAATAAGCCCTGTGATATTATCCACAGATAGTTTCTAAGCTACCTATCACCATAGTACCCGAGAATTCCAAGCTAAAAATGTTAAACCAGAACATTGGCAGAAAATGGAATTTTTGCTTAGAATGAAAATTAATATTTTGGAAGAGAGGATGAGAAGTAGAAAACAGAACTGGGATTGAGATTTGGAGAGCTAGAGTTGGTCCTTGGATTGTCCTGTTGGGTGGAGGACAAATGAGGGCTCCATTCTCACTTTGTGTTAGAATGAAAACCCTGGTAGGGCTCCAGACCATTCTCTACCCTTATCTACTACTTGTCCTCCTGCTATTTTCATCTTGCCAATCCTCATAGGTCATCCCTGCCACCTGTCTTTTCTATTTCTGCTCTTATGGGCCCCTGGGTACACCACAGATTTATTTTATCTAACCTCAGTTTGTTCCTCATAACTTTTATAATTCCCGTTTGGCTTTTAATCATACTCTCTGCAGCAGCTGGTCTAATATTCCTTTCTCCTCCTTTGCCCTCTCTCCTAGCAGGTGACTTCACTTCCTGTTTACTGAAAAAAAAAAATAGATATGTGTCCTGTACTCCTATTCTAAAAACCTTTATTCCTCTTCACCTATATCTTCTCCTTCACAGTCTCTGACAAAGATATTCCCAACTGCATTCTCCTTTACTCAGATTTTGATTCCTAGTCCTTGTCTCCTATAGAAATTTGTCTTATCAATCATATTCTCTATACCACTCCCATCTTCAACATCTCCCTATCTGTTCTCTCCTTCCTTCCATTTGCTTGCATTGTCTAGGTCTCCCCCATCCTAAAAACAAAACCCTTCACTCCCTAAAAACTCCATTTATTCTACTGATCATCCCCTAGATCTTTCATCCCTTTATTTGCTAAGGTCCCAGAAATATTTGTGTACTCCCTTTGCCTCCATTTTCTCCTTTGTAATCCGATTTTGAATCCCCCTAGTCAAATAAAGCTATTCTCTCAAAGAGAAGTAAGAATTTCCTCACTGTTAAATCCCATGATCTTTCCTTTGTCCTTATACTCCTGGATCCCTATGTTATGCTTGCTGGCAACCCCCCAATTCTAGATTTCGTCTTCCCTTGGCTTCCCTGACTCCCCTCTCTTCTGGTTCTCCTCCTACCTGTCTGACGGCTCCTTCTCAGTTTTCTTTGCTGGATCATCATCCACTTCCTGTCCCCAGAGTGTGAGAGTCCTCCAAAGCTCTGTCCTGGTCCTTTCCCCCCCTCTCTCTACACTCCCTTCCTTGGTGATCTCACAAAGAAAAGCACAGGTCTTGCATCTCTTACCATTGCCACCAACATTCTAGTAGAATGTAGGTTTCTTGTGGGCAGTGACCAGCTCTCTTCTGAACTCATATCCCCAGCACCTACCACAATGTAGGCACCAAGTAGGAACATATTAAATGCTTATTGATTAGTAAGCTGATCGATTGATTGAACAACTACAATAACATAAGAAGCTGACACAAAGGAGCCTTAGCATAGAAGTGAGGACCAGGAACTGGTTTGGGCTCAGGACAGATCTACTAAGGAAACTCCAGTCTGCAGTAGTTTCCCAGGGACCCACATTTTAAACTCCTAGCCTCAAAAGTCCAGAACCAGTTTAGAATCCAGGTAGTAATTGTCAAGGCATCTGAATCCCTTTGCCTACTTTAAATGGCTCCTAGCCCTTTGTTGGAGCTAATCTTCTGTACAGTATAAACCTTCTGTCCCACTATGGGAAGGGCTTAGCAGATTTGAGGCAGTACAAACTCATGGCAGTTTAAAGATATTTTTTTTATTTTTATTTTTTTAACTTTACTTATTTTTTGCTGAGGCAATTGGGGTTAAGTGACTTGCTCAGGGTCACACAGCTAGAAAGTATTAAGTGTCTGAGATCAGATTTGAACTCAGGTTCTCCTGACTTCAGGGCTGGTGCTTTATCCACTGCACCCACAGCTGCCCCAAGAGATTTTTTTTAAAAGACAGTATCAATTTTTTCATATTTATTTACTTTAAATTTATAGACTAAAGTAATTATTTCCATAATATAGTATAATTTAAAAGTATCATTTTAATATATAGTATCCATTTTTAAGGGTAAGGCTCTACTACTAATATCAGAAAGATGTAATATTTCCAAATAAAACAGTTTCATTTTAAGCCCACGTCACTAGAATAATACTTTACTTGTTTCAAAGTATAGAATTCATAAAGAGAAAAAGAGGTTTTCTTCAAACTTCATACCATCCTCAAAAAAGTAGGCGTTTGTAGAAACATTTGCATTTGAAAATACTTTTCCATTGAATCTAACACTGACCAAGGGTCAAGTGGGTGGGGAATAAAATGCCTTACTGTATTTTGCAAGGAAGACTAAAAAATGGTTCTATAAAGCACTCTTTCCACAAGTACAAAAATGATATGGGTCCTAAGCAAATGGCATCTGGGACACTAGATTCTTTTAAAAAAATGCTTTGGTGTGGAAAGGGAAAAAAAAGCAAACTAATTGGGTTCAACCACTCCACCACGGCCTGGACCTTTGAGAGCATACTACAATAACAAGAAGACAATAAAGTTTAAAAAAATAAGTAGAATTTGAAAGAAAAGCAAAATCATGTTAGTTTAATGGAATGAGTACCAGGCTGAATCAAGAGCCATAGTCTCAAATTTTTCCTTTTTTCATTCAATACATTGAATACCTACCATGTGCACAACATTGTGCTAGGTGATCTCTGGAAGAAGAGGAGAAGAGGAGATATATACACACTTACATATATAATATTTCAATATATATCATAGCCTACATATAGTGTATATTATATTCCACATACAGTATGGTGTATTCCACATAGACTATATATGTTATATTCTACATGTAATATACATGGTGTATTCCACATAAAGTACACATGCTATATTCCACACAAAGTATATATGATATTCTACATATAGTATATTCTCTATATTAGATATAGTATATATTTCACATATAGTATATAAGCTATGTTCCACATCTAGTATATATACTATGTTATACATATAATATATATGCTATATTACACATATAGTATTTATTCCACATATGGTATATATACTGTGTTCCACATCTAATATAAATTCTATATTATACACAAAGTATATATTATATTCCACATGAAGTAGATATGATTTTTTACTTTTTTATTTAATATTTAAAAATATTTAGATATTTTACTTATAGCATATATTATATTCCATATATAGTATTATGATATATTCCACCTATAGCATATATACTATATAGTATAATATGTATATATAGCCATATAAGTATATTTGTATGTGTACACACACACATACATGCACACATATACATGGTCCCTAATTTCAAGTACTTTATACAATATAAGCATTTAATGATTTGGGGACTTACTTTCTACATCTGTAAAATTAATATGATAATTCTTGGATTCAGAAAGGAGATCCAGACATATAAATCTTATGAATTTTAAAAGTTGCTAGGCTTGCAGAATTTCTAAAGGAACTGATTGATTTGTCTGTGTCTGTGACTGCCACCCCCTTCCTGGCCTCCATCCTCCAGATCCCATGTCATTGGAAGCAGAGAACACAGCCATCTGCTCCAGGGAAATATACCTTTCTTTCTCCCACAAACGGATTGCTATGAAAGTCCACCAAAAACATGAAGAGAATGGAAAGTTGTACCTTTTACACTGAATCTTTGTTCCTGTGCTTAATTCTTATTGATATTTTCTTAGGTCTTAGGAATATGGTCCAGAATTTGTTGTGAGGACTTATTTGGATTCAGACCTGCCTGGAGAAAAGGGCCTAGACTAGTCAGCCTCTTGGAATACTTCATGATTCATCTACATTATAGGTTAATGCATTCCAGAATAAAAGCACTATGTATGGATATATGGATATGAAATGTCCAGATATATATGTATGTCAATGACCATTACAGTGAAGTCCAAGTCACTTTAAATATTCTTTGTTGCTATTTGTTTCAGTTGTTTGTTGCTAGTTGTTTCAGTCATTTTCTACTCTGAGTGATCCCATTTGGAGTTTTCTGAATAAAGATACTGGCATTGTTTTCCATTTCATTCTCCAGCTCATTTTTACAGATGAGGAAACTGAGGCAAGCAGGATTAAGTGACTTACTCAAGATCACAGAGCTAGGATGAAGAAAGATCCTCCTAACTCCATAGCCAATTACTCTATCCACTGTTCCTTTAGTTGCTCTAAATTTAATTCCTTCAGATATTGCTCAAGATGAGTAGAATCAGGAAATCATTTATAAAATCTAAAATTACAGAATCATCTGTAAAATCTAGAAATGCAAAATTTGCAGAATCATCTGGAAAATGAGACAAGTGAATAATCTGTGATGTCTATAGGCTTTCCCAACTCTTAACATAGGATTCTGGGTCATTAATCATTTCTCTAGGCCAGCAGTTTAGGATTACAATATTAATGCAGGAATTTTGCTGTGAATGGATTATAGGAATATAGATTTAGGGATTGAAGGGATCTTGGAGTCCAGTTAGTCCAAATCTTTCATGTTACAGATGAAGAAAGTGAGGCCTTGAGAAGTTGAGTGATTTGCCCAAAGTCACAAAAATAGTAAATGAAAGAGATAGAATTTGAACTCAAAACTTTATTTTAAGAGCATTTAGTCTATATAGGTACAGACATCCCTGTTCTGAAAGGTTCAAAAAGGTTTGGCAGCTTGGAAGTTTAAGACTCATGAAATGGTACCAGAAGAAGAGCATCAATTACTAAAAGAAACTTGGAAATAAATGTTTTAAAAATAATAATGTAGTGGGTAATGGGAGGTTTTCTAGATTGCTTTGTAGCCAATGAAAGTCTATTTGATGAATAATTCAATTTCCAGGAGACTGGTACCTGGATAGGGGCTTGAGCGTTGGGGTGGAAGGGATATTTCATAGGGAAAGAGACAGAAATCCTAGAAGGAAGGAGGAGAGAACTGAAAGGGAAAAAAAAAAAAAAAAAAAAAAACAAAAAAACATGGAAAAGGAGGGGAAGATTTGGCATCTGGGAAGCCCTGAGCTGCTCTGATATTGAGGTGGGTGAGCATGAATTGATTTCTGGCAGGCTTTCTGGCTATAAACAGCTGATGTGGCAGAGATGCAGAGGTATCTACAGCACAGTGATAGCCCCCATCTCTTAAGTGACTGGCTTGCAGATGGGAATCTAGATACCAAAGAACTTCCTTTTGAGACCATGTTGAACAAGAGGGCTGATTTGAGGGATGGGATATGTCTAATAATGAGCATGCTCATAGCAACAGATTTGTCTGCTATCTGAGGACCTAGACAAAGATGGAGTATTTAATTACCAGAAGACTGGCAATGAATTATTGGCCTACCCATGAAACAAACAAATATACAAATTTTGGAAAATACACACATTTAATAAGTGGGAGATAGAGGATGAGCGAGCAAACGAGACTTACAAAGAGTACTCGGGTAGGAAGATCCCATGATTCCATAGCAAATTTTTGTTGCTGTTGTTCTTAGCATAGGAATAACCAAATATCTAGACCCACACTGACTTTTAAAGTCCCCGGTTTCACACTAGGGTAGGGTCACAAGCCATAACAGGGATACTCTTTTTTCCAAAAAGTCATACCTTCAAACCAATAATCAATAAAAAACTATAGAAGGAGGAAAAAACAGTGAGATTACATACTAGACAGAGCTCTGTTCTTAGAAGCAGAAAGATCTAATTACAAATCTGGCTTTAGGTACTATCTTGTGTGACTATGAAGAAGTCATAGAACTTCTCTGGGCCTCAATTCTTCATCTGTAAAATGGGAATCACAATATCACCTGCCTTCCAAGATTGTGGTAAGGATCAAATGAGATAATAATTGAAAAAAAACATTATGCAAACATTAAAGTACCATATAAATACTACCTATTATTAATAGCAACAATATTACTATTATTTTAATTTATTTTTGAAAATTGTATTTATTTTTAATTTATGAAATAAAATAAACATTTCCATAACATAGTAGAATAAAGAAAGATGATTGTACAGGAAATTGCAAATCTATTGTGTATAATTTGCTATTCTTTTTAAATAAATGATAAAATTATCATGTATATTTCTTTTTTTCCTTTTTTTTCTTTCCCCCCTCAAAGATGACTACCATTAGACACAAATATGTTTATTTTTTGTAAAATCATTCTAATACATACTTCTATTTATCAGTTCTTTCTCTGGATGCAGATAGCATTTTCTTTCATATGTCCTTTACAGATAATTTTGGCATTTATAATGGACAAAATTACTTAGTTTTGTTTTGTGTGTTTTTTTGTTTTTGTTTTTGTTTTTTTAGGCTGTTAGGATTAAGTGCCTTGCCCAGGATCACACACTAGGAAATATTAAATGTCTAAGTTCTGATTTGAACTCAGATCTTACTGATTCTGAGGCTGGTGCTCTATATACTGTGTCATCTAGCTGCCCCTCAGAGTTGTTCTAAAAACAATTTTGCTGTTACTTTGTACAATGTTCTCTTGACAGAATTTTTATGAGGATCAAATATTAATAATTCATTTAATAAGCTTCACTTGCTTTATCAATGTTAACAATATTGAACTTGAGTAAGGAAAACGGGAATTCAGATCCTCTGGCACTTACTAGCTGTGTGATCCTGGATGAATCACAGATCACTTGACCTTTGTCAATTTCATTTTCCTCATTTATAAAATAAAAATCATTTGTAAGTAGGATTGCATTTTGTCAAAGGATGATGAAACTCAACAAATATTAAAGTTCATGTTTTTCTACAATTTTAGGAGAAATTTTGAAATTTTTGTGCCTTAGACTGTGTTGGGTAGAAATAAAGGTTATAAACAAATCTGGGGCATCTGATCTTTTATAAAAGGAGCTGATAATTTGGTTTTTACTGTATTTATCTAATTGGCATTCATATTTTTCTCTTACTACATCTAGTCTACACTACTGCTTATATACACAGCAATATTTGGAATACAGAAGATTTCTCAAAAGGTCAGTATGTGTTATAGCAATGCCGTATGACATTAATTTGACACAAAAAAGTACTAGTTCAATAGTTCTATGTTGCCAGTAGTTACATCAAAGCAAGTAATGGGCTTGATTTAAAATTCCAAGTTTGTTTTGCTATTGCTGTTGTTGCTGTTAGTTTTTAAAATGACATCCCACCAGCAGTATTTTTGCTTGTCCCTTATTCATGGACTGTGTCACAGCCAGTATTTTCTGGCTTCTATAATAAGACACATTCATTCCTTGACCTCTGAGCAATTCAGGGACTTTCTATCTAAACTCTTTCTCAGATTCTGCCTTGACCTCTGAGCTTCATAGATACATTCCCCAAAGCAGAGGAATTCCTTCTGGGAAGTTATATTTTGAAAATGTAGCCCATTAAATCCCTTCCCCAAGTTTATTCCTAGGCAGTTTTTTGATCTTGTAGAAAGACTGTGCTCATTAAAACTTCCAGATCAACACTAAAACCATTTGCTTAGTCTCCTGAACTGGGATTCAAACTCCTAAAAATTCCAATTCTATTTCTCCAGATTCCTGGATAGGGATAGAGTGCTGAAATACCAGTGGGCAGGACTTATCATCTGAACTGATAATAGTTCTAATTGTCTATGGCCGAAGGAATTAGTGAATCAGATAAGACTAAAGGGTTGGTTAACACCAGGAAGTAAGCATGGGATAAGAGTTAAGAGATACAGGCTAGCATAGCTCAGAGGGTAAAAATAGTCAATAACTATCAACCATATATTTATAAAGTGAGTCCCTACCTTCATGGAGTTGACATTCTATTGGGAGAGGACTATGTGGACATATACAAGTGTGTAAAAATATATGAATAAAAGATAGTTGGGGAGAAGGCACTTAAAGTCAGGAAGATCAGGAAAGGTCTTATTTAAGAAGTGACAAGCTGAGCTTGAAGGAAACTAGGATTTGTAAAAAGCAGAGATGAGGAAGGAGAACCTTCTAGCCATGGGAGACAGCTAGTGAAACAGGACAGAGGGTGCTGGGTGTAAGAGACACAGTTTGCCTAAACTGAAGAATATATGAGGAAAATAATATATAAGACTGGAAAGATAGATTGGAGCTAGGTTGTGAAGGGGTTTTAATGTTAAACAGAGAAGTTTGTATTTAAGCCTGGAAATAATAAGGAACCATAAGAATTTTTTGAGCAAGATAAGAGCATAATTAGATCTATGCTCAAGAAAAATCACTTTGTGATTTCTGTGGAGAGGAAGGATTAGAGAGTAGAGAAATTTGTGGCAAGGAGACCAAACAGGAAGATTTAGCATTAGTTCAGGTGTAGAAATCTTTTCTTTTTAAAAAAAATTTAATAATAGCTTTTTATTTTCAAAAATACATGCAAAGATAGTTTTCAACATTTACCCTTGCAAAACCTTGTGTTTCCATTTTTTTTTCTCCTTCCCTTCCCTCCACCCCCTTCCCCTAGACAGCAAGTAATCCAATATAGGTTAAACATGTGCAATTCTTCTAAACATATTACCATATTCATCATGTTGTACAAGAAAAATCAGATAAAAAATGAGAAAGGAAAAAAAAAAGCAAGCAAACAACAACAAAAAAGGTGAAAATATTATATTGTAATCCACATTTAGTCCCTATAATCCTCTCTCTGGATATAGATGGCTCTCTCCATCACAAGTCTATTGGAATTGACTTGAGTCACCTCATTGTTGAAAACAGAGCCGCATCCATCAGAGTTGATCATCACATAATCTTGTTGTTGCTGTGTACAATGTCCTACAATTAGTCCTACTCACTTCACTTAGCATCAGTTCATGTAAATTGTAGAAGTCTTTTGAATATGTAGAGAGGTGAGAAAATTGGAGGACAGGGTGGTTGAGAGATTTTTAGAGGGGTATGTTGATTGAAATTTAGGAGATAGAAGAGGGACATATGAAGAAGCTATCTACCTCCAGAGAAAGAACTGATAAATAGTATGTGTAATTTTACATATATACATATGTATTTATATATATGTGCAATACATATGTGTGTATGTAGATACATGTATCCATATATATACATTTATAAGCACATATAAAATTTGTTCTCTAGAATCATAATTTATTTTTCATTTCCTTACAGTTCAGGTAACTTTTTTCTTTTCACCTCCATGGTCTTCAGTTTTGTTGCCTGTAAAATGCATGGGTTGGAATAGGTGACTTCTGAAGAGTCCTCTAGCACCAGTGATCCTAGGATCTTGTATTTATCCCAAGTCACTGAAAAAAAAAATTGTTAAGCAGCATAGAGCCAGGCACCAACTCAAAGGGAATTCTATTAGAGATCTTCTTCTAATTTGACATTAAACCAGTCGGTCAACAAGCATGCATTATGTACATTATGTACCAATCATCATGCTAAGTGTTAGGGATGCAAAGAGAGGTAAAAATCTCTACTCTCAAGCATGGTCTAATGATGGGAGACTAAATATAAACAAGACATATGGAAGATAAGTTGGAGATAATCAACAGAAAGAAGACACTGTCATTAAGGAGGATAAAGTTTTTTTTTTTTTTAGATTAAAGCTTTTTATTTGAAAAACACGCATAGGTAATTTTTCAACACTGACCCTTGCAAAGCTTTCTGTTACAAATTTTTCCCTCCTACCCCTCACCCCACTAGATGGCAGGAAATCTAATACATGTTAATTATGTTTAAATATCTAACAGATCGAATATGTGTATATATATATTTATATAGTTATCTTGCTGTACAGGAAAAAAAATCAGAAGGGAAAGATAATGCAAGCAAACATCAATAGAGAGCATGAAAATGTTATATTGTGGTCCATATTTCATATCCCTCTCTCTGGGTGTATATGGCTTTCTTCACTGAACAATTGGAACTGGTTTGAAACATCTCGTTGCTGGAGAGAACCATGTCCATCAGAATAGATGATTGTATAGTCTTATTGTTTCTGTGTACAATGATCTTCTGGTTCTGCTCATTTCACTCAGCATCAGTTCATGCAAGTCTCTCCAGGCCTCTCTGAAATCATCCTGTTGGTCGTTTCTCACAGAACAATAATATTCCATAACATTCATATACCCTAATTTGTTCAGCCATTCTCCAATTGATGGGCATCCATTCAGTTTTCAGTTTCTAGCCACCACAAAAAGGGCTGCCACAAACATTCTTGCACAAGTGGGTCCCTTTCCTTCCTTTAAGATCTCTTTGGGAAATAGGCCCAATAGAAACACTGTTGGGTCAAAGGGTATGCACAGTTTGATAACTTTTTGAGCATAGCTCCAAATTGTTCTCCAGAATGGTTGGATCCATTGACAGTTCCACCAATAATGTATCAGTGCCCCAGTTTTCCCACATCCCCTCCAACATTTGTCATTATCTTTTCCTGTCATTTTAGCCAATCTGACAGGTGTGTAGTAGTATCTCAGAGTTGTCTTAATTTGCATTTCTCTGATCAATACTGATTTGGAGCAACTTTTTATGTGACTAGAAATAGTTTCAATTTCATCATTTGAAAATTGTCTGTTCATAAAGAGGACAGTTTTCTTACAGAAGGTGAGATTTTAGCTGAGGCTTAAAGGAAATCAAGGAAGTTAGAAAGTAGAAATGGAGAGGGAGAATGTTGTACACATTGGGAAAAGCAAACATAAATGCCCAGATTTGGGAGATTGAGTGTCTACTGAGAGAACAGCAGGGAAAACAGTGTCCCTGGATGGTGGAATACTGAAAGGAAGGCTGTTAGGAGTAAGAGAATTGAAAACATAGGAAGGGACCTGGCTACCATGGGCTTAAAAAGCCAGAGGATTTTATATTTGATCCTGGAAGAAAGAGAAAGTTACTGGAGTTGATTAGATACAGTAATGGTGGTGGTTGGAGTCACATGAGCAGACTCATGCTTTGGAAAGATTAATTTTGATAACTGAGTGGAGGATGGACTTAAGTGGTGAGAGATTTGAAGCAGGCAAACCCACCAGCAGGCTATTGAAATAGTGCAATTATAAGAATGAACTGGATCAAGGTTGGGCAGTGTCTGAAGAGCTTTAGGGCATATATGAGGGATGTTTGAAGGTGTTAGAACAAATGACAGGACTTGGAAATTGATTGGTTGTGAGAGGGAGAGAGAGAGAGAAGACAGCTAAGTGTCTGGGAAGATCATCCTCAGTAAAAAAGGGGATAATTTTGATGGGGGAAGATAATGAATTCTGTTTTGGACATATTGCATTTAAGATGTGTAAAAGAACCATTAATGACTATTCTTTAAGTCTAATCACTAACCAAGCCCAAATTCACCCAACTACACTATTGTAGAGCTCATATTGTGAATATTTTTTCCAATAGAATGAAAAATGCTATCAAATGCTTTGTCAAAATCTAGGTAAACTATATCTACAGCACTCCCCTGACCAACTACTCTAGAAACTTTGTCCAAAAAAGGAAATAAGGTTAGTCTGGCATGACCTGTTTTTTAAAAATACATTTTTATCATTATCTTTTATTTTTACATTAACTATATTTCCCATTGCATATCTCCATTAACCAGCTTTAATTCATTTGAAGTTTTAGCACTCTTGAAACTATATTTATAGGTTAATGACGCACTCTTAGATTCATACTCTATTTTCTACACTTGCTTCTATATTCTGTCATGCTTTAAAACAAAACAAAACAAAACAAAAAATAATACCACATGTAAATTAGTTGGTAAGTTCCTTTTGCATCCACATAGATATCTTTAGAGAGTTCCCACTATCTGATCCCTATTGTTTCTCTGTTTGTCTTCAGAATTTGATTCTTAAGAGTTTTTTGCCCCTCTTCTCTTGACTTTTTCTTTAGGATTTCAGGGCATAAGAACCTTTCCCTGTATTGTGAAATCAATTCCCCCAAATCCTGTACTGTGCCAGACTATGACTAGCTTTCTTTTGCTGTTCACAAATTTTAAAATTTATGCCATTATTTCTTCTCTTGCAACCAGATCTTCCCTTTTGTCAGAATCAGGTCTAGAACAGTGATGATTATTGTCATCTGAAAGATGTAATCAGAAATTAAGATTAATTCAGAATTATTTCTTGTTTTTTTTTTTGGACAGAAAGAAGTCCCAGCAACAGCCATATAACTAATGTTTTCCATCACTACTATGTCATTTCTCTGAGTCAGACTAGTATAACTCCCTTATTTTCTTTTTCTTTGCTGCTTCAAAAAGAGCTGCTTTGTACATACGTACATATATACACATATACACACCTGAGTACAAGGAATATCTATATGTAGATATGTGTGTGCATATATGTATATATATATATATGTGCATAAACACATATTCTATTCTTTTTCCTTGAATTCTGTTGCATAGATTTAGTGGTAGTATTTCTAGGTTGAAGAATAGGTAAAGTTTAATGACTTTCTCAACAGAGTTCTATATTGCTTTCTAGTATGGCTAGACGAATTTCTAGGTCTACCACCAGTGCATTAAATATATGCTATTAAATATGTTTTCCTGTAGCCCTTCTAACATTTGTCATTTTTTCTTTTTTATTTGCTAATCAGCTAGATATAGAGGAACCTCAGAATTGCTTTTATTTGGATTTCTCTAATGATTGGTGATTTGAAGCATTTTTTCATATGGCTATTAATAGCTTGGATTTCTTCTTTTGAAAACTGCCTGTTCCTATCCTTTGATCATTTTTCAATTTGGAAACAGCTCTTATTCTTACAGAAACAGAACAAATGAGTGGGAGCAATTTGAAACCAGTCTGGAGAGATAGGGTTAGAACCACAATTCTGAAGGGAATTAAATGTTCCTCAAAAGAAGTTTGCATTTGTCCTAAAAGCAATAGGGAGCTACTGAAGCTTTATGTGCAAGGGAGAGAGATATGTTCAGATCTATGTATAGAGATATCATCTTGGCAGCTGTATGTTGGAGAGGAGATTGACTGGAGGCATTAAGACCAATAAAGAGATGGTATATTTGTCTACCCAAGAGGTAATGCTATAGAATTGGCTATAGAATTGGAAAGAAGAGGGTGGAAATAAGCTAAGATCTTTAGCATTAACTAGAGATACTAAATCACCAGGGCACTACAGAAATGATCATTTTAATTTTTTTTAATTTTATTTTTTATTTTTTTATTAAAGCTTTTTATTTGTATAACATATGTATGGGTAGTTCCCCAGCATTGATCTTTACAAAGCTTTCCATTACAAATTTTACCCCCAGTCCCCTCCCCTCCCCTAGATGGCAGGAAGTCCACTACATGTTAATAATGTTGAAATGCTTGACAAGTTATGCAAGAAAAATCCTAAGAAATGATCATTTTAAAAGAGGCAAGGGTGTGTAATTGCAGGGCTGAATCAGCTCTTATTGTAAAACATGCTGGTAATAATTGCCTAGCAACCAGAGCATCAAGCCAGGTTAGTGTCACCAACATTGACTCAGCCTCCCCTAACAAGGGTAAAATGTTTGCTCGATATTTATGGTTTTACAGACACATCAATTCATACCTATAAACCATAATAAAATGTATGAACTATGAACCAGCATGATAATACAATTTTTCTATGATTATTGCTTGACTTTTGCATGCAAAAACACTTTGGCATGGATATAATTCTCAATTAAGCATTAATCAGTTCAGTAAAAATGTAAGACCAAGAATGACAGCCCTCATGATCCCTAGAAAAGAAGGGAACCCCTTATGTTCTTTTCCAGTGATTTTACTGGCTAGTATCAGAGTAGCAATGATAGAAGAAGTTAAAGAGAAAAATTAATTCCTAGAGAGAGAGGAAATGAATTCAATTATGGGGAGATTTACTTTTGAAGGAAAACAAATCAACAGTTTACATTTCATTCTGATTATAGAAGATGGCATCTGGTACATACATTTCTGTTGACAAAGAATTAGTGTGTTTGAGCCTAAGAGATCTTGAGATCGATAGACTCTGACGTTTGGATCACTGGTGTAGTGAGACTGGTTTCACCTGTTTGTCACTGTTAAACTCTTACTCATCAAGTGCAGAGATTACTTAAGCCTGTTTTCCCAGAAGTCTATCCTCTACACCATTTTTATCCCATAATAGAAATCAACAAAAGCTATGCACCTGTGGGATACTGGCAAAGAGTGTTGGGGAACTGAAAACAATTTGGAATAGAAAATAGGTGCTTACACAGGGGAGGACTAAAATTTCAACCTTTTATCTACTAGAAGAAAAAAATAAATGGGGGTGGGCATGGGGAAAAAGGAAAAAAGACATTTTGGAAGAAGGGGAGGGGAGGCAGGAGAGCTACCTTTTCAAAGCTTTGCCTTTGGATGTTACCTTTTGTTCCTAACTTCTAAAAGCTTTTAAAAAATGTCTTCAGGAAATGAATTCATGCATCAATACACAGAATCATAGATTTTCATAATAGGAGAGGACTGGAGAGGACACGTAGTACCTGCCCCCAAATCTCCACTATAACATTCTTAAAAAGTAAATATCCAACCTCCACTTGACTTCTAGTGAAGAACTTACCTTCCAAAACAGCCCATTCCACTTTTGTTTAGCTCTGATCATAGGACATTTTCTCTTACATCAAATTAATGTCTTCTACCTGATGTTGCTATTTCTATTCTTGGGGTCCAAAAAGAGCAAATCCAATCTTTTTTTTTCCAGTTTTAAATTTAAAATTAAATTGGAAAGTCTTCTGCTTGGTCTTCTTGACTCTAGTCTTTCCTCACTCTAACTTCATCTCTACCCAAATGTCAAATTGATCTTCCTAAAGCACTGTGCTGATCATGTCACTCTGCTTCCCTTTCTTCTAGCCTTCAATAAACCTTAGTAGCTCCCTATTACCTCCAGTATCAAATATAAAATCCTCTGTTTAACTTTCAAAGTCCTTCATAATGTGACCCATTTCTACCTTTTCAGTTTTCTTATGCTTTACTCTCCTCCAAGTACTATGCAACCCAATGGTGGCTGGTCTCCTTATTGTTCCTCATACTAGATGCTCTACCTCCTAACTTGGAGCATTTTCTCTGGCTGTCCTTCATTCCTGAAATGTTCTTCTACCTCCTATTTACCTTTTGCCTTCCCAGTTTTCCTTCAAATTCCTTCCTATCTTCTGTAAGAAGCCTTTCCAAGTTTTCCTTAATTTTAGTGCTAAGATCATCCCCAATTTATTCTACATTAGCTTGTTGATACATAATTGTTTGCATGTTGCCTTCTATATTAGACTGAACTCCTTTAGACAGGAACTGCTATTTCCCTTTCTTTGTGTTCCCAGTGTCTACCATAATGCCTGGCACTACATTGTGCACTTTGGCAAGACCATTGCCATTTCCCTCTCCCAAATATCATGCTAAAAGATCTCCAGGTCTTTCAGCTCATTCTCATATTGAATGATTCTCAATCATTTCACCATCCCGATCACCTTCCTTTGGGCATGCTCCAGCTTTTCATCTTCCTTACGACTTACCCCCAGAACTTGATAACATCTTTTACATAACCAGCACTTTTATGGTTCACAAACCAGTTAGGACAACCAAGCAAGGATTTGGCCACAAAACTGTTAACTCAATGGTCTTGTGACAGGGTCTAAGACTCTAAAACTATCATCTCCACCAAATACCTTTTACAGATGGAAATTTTCAAAGGTTTTTGTTTTTCTCTGCCTTTGGAACAGCTCATGTTACCTAACATTCCCTACCACAGAGGTGATGGAAGTCTCCTTTGATTGACATTCTGAGCCATTGGAAGGAATGCTTTTGACTACTCTTAACCACCACATCTAGAGAGTAAAGATCACAGTTGCCCCACAAAACAGGTGTCATGAACTGATTTGGTGGGACAGGAAGGGCTCCCTTCCACTGCTCTTCCTCTTTTGCCTCGGCTCTAAGAAATGGCCCTTGGGGTTGTTGTTTGTTTCTATTCTGTGTTGTGTAACTTCTTCAGTTTCAATCGTTAGAGGTGGATATCTAGGAGTTGGGGACACAAACACTTTAGAACCAAGATTGCAGGTGGGATGAGGCAGCCACCTGGCATGAAAAACCTGAAAAACTAAGGTGCCTGGGACTTCAGTCTGGGGGAAAGATTGGTCTTGGAACTGGTACAGTATTCTATAGGAATTAAGCTATGCCATGGACCTAATTCCCTTTTCCTTACTAGAAACTGAAGTGGAACAAAGGGGTGGGAAAAAGCAATTTTTATTTCTATGATTACATCTTCTGAAGTAAATATTTCTGCATAAAAGTGAATATACCCATCTACAACTGAGGGACCTATATCATATGGAATGAAGCATGTCCAAAGGAAGGTATCTATGTTTTGGTTTTTTATGTAAACAAATTCATACAGTTATCTTGCTGCTCAAGAAAAATCGGATCTAGAAAGAAAAAAAAACCTGAGAAGAAAAACAAAATGCAAGCAAACATCAACAGAAAGCATGAAAATGCTATGTTGTGGTTCACACTCAGTTCTCACAGGCCTCTCTCTGGGTGTAGATAGTTCCCTTCATCACTGAACAATTGGAACTGGTTTGAATCATCTCATTGTTGAAGAGAGCCATGTCCATCAGAACTGATCATCATATAGTCTTGTTGTTGCCGTGTATAATGATCTCCTGGTTCTGCTCATTTCACTCAGCATCAGTTCATGCAAGTCTCTCCAGGCCTCTCTGAAATCATCCTGCTGGTCGTTTCTTACAGAACAATAATATTCCATAATATTCAAGTGTCATAATTTATTCAGCCACTCTCCAATTGATGGGCATCCATTCAGTTTCCAGTTTCTAGCCACTACAAAAAGGGTTGCCACTAACATTTTTGCACATGTGGGGCCCTTTCCTTCCTTTAAGATCTCTTTGGGATATAGATCCAATAGAAACCCTGCTGGGTCAAAGGGACCCTGTTTGATAACTTTTTGAGCATAGTTCCAAATTGTTCTCCAGAATGGTTGGATCCATTCACAGTTCCACCAACAATGTATCAGTGAGACCTGATAAAAAAATAAAAAAAACAATGTACCAGTGCCCCAGTTTTCCCACATCCCCTCCAACATTCATCATTATCTTTTCTTGTCATCTTAGCCAATCTGACAGGTGGGTAGTAGAATCTCAGAATAGTCTTAATTTGCATTTCTCTGATCAATAGTGATTTGGAGCACCTTTTCATATGACTAGAAATAGTTTCAATTTCTTCATCTGAAAATTATCTGCTCATATCCTTTGACCATTTATCAATTGGAGATGGCTTCTTATAAATTTGAGTTAATTTTCTATATATTTTAGAAATGAGACCTTTATCAGAACCTTTGAATGTAAAAATGTTTTCCCAGTTTATTGCTTCTCTTCTAATCTTGTCTGCACTAGTTTTGTTTGTACAAAAACTTTTTAACTTAATAAAATCAAAATTATCTATTTTGTGATCAATAATGATCTCTAGTTCTTCTTTGGTCACAAATTCCTTCCTCTTCCACAGATCTGAGAGGTAAACTATTCTATGTTCATCTAATTTGTTTATAAAATCATTCTTTATTTCTAGATCATGAATCCATTTTGACCTTATCTTGATATACAGCGTTAGGTGTGGGTCAATGCCTAGTTTCTTCCATACTAGTTTCTAATTTTCCCAGCAGTTTTTGTCAAATAGTGAGTTCTTATCTCAAAAGCTGGGGTCTTTGGGTTTGTCAAGCACTATATTACTATAGTCATTGACTATTTTGTCCTGTGAACCTAAACTATTTCACTGATCAACTACTCTGCTTCTTAGCCAGTACCAAATGGTTTTGATGACCGCTGCTTCATAATATAGTTTTAGATCTGATACAACTAGGCCAGGAAGGTAGCTATGTTAAGAGAACTGAGAACTACTAATATGTTTCCCAATCCCCTCTTCAGGTACTAAAGAACCCTAATGGGGGAAAGGTGAAATTTAATCTTTCTGACCTTCAGGCAAGAGTACACAGGATGGTCTGTTAAATTTAAATCACATAGTTAAATTAAATCACATATATCTTTTATGAAAGAACAAGGTATGAGAGATATGGGAGAAAATGGACTTAGCAAAGAGTTACAAAGACTTAGCTTCTGGTAGATGTATGACAAATCTATTCACAAAAGCTTAAGAACCTTGAATAAATGTTCCTCAACTCATTTTGGAGAATACAGTTTGGCAAGAGTATGACATCTGATGCTGTATTACTACATGAAGGATTGAAGGCTGTTGAGAAAACCTTTTTCTTTAATGTGCCTCATTCTGTCATTGCACAACTGGATTTAAGCCAGCAGCCATTCTCTAAAAGTGTCACTAAAGAAATTTTAGTTGAATTGAGCTCTCAGCCAGAAAGCCCTTATTCCACATACTTCATAGCATCGGGGAATTTAAAACTCTAAGGAACCTCAGAGACTGTCTGGTCTTACACCTCAATAAGAGTCTCCATTATAATAGACAGCAAAAGATCACTTAGCTTTTGCTTAAAAAACAAACAAACAAACTTCTAGGGAGGGTAAATCTGCCAGCTCATAAAGCAGCACATTCCATGTTTGGATAGTTTCAATCATGAAGAAATATCCTTTGCCTCAAACCTAAATCTGCTTTTCTATAACTTCTACTTGTTGCTCTTGGTTCTTGGCTGCTGGGTCAAGTAGAACATATTCAGCTCCTTTTCTAGGTGATAGTCCTTCAATACTGGTAGATGGCTTTCATGTCCCCTGAAATGTTTTTTTCTATAGGTTAAGCATGCCCATTTTTCTTCAACTAAATCCTCAGATAGCAAGAGCTGGTCTCTGTCTTAGCAATGTCCTTTCTCAAATGTGAACTTACTACAGTACTCTGACCAAGGCAGAAAGGGAGAGAGAAAGAGAAAGAGAGGGAGGAAGGAGAGAAGGAAGGAAAAATGGAAGGAGGAAAGGAAGGAAAGATGGAAGGAAGGGAGGGAGGGAGGGAGGGAGGAAGAAGAATGAGAGAAAAAAGAGAGAGAAAGAAATAGGCTCTGACCTCAAGAAACTTACAGTCTATCTTTAAGCATTATACTTTCCTTACAGTATCCCTGCCAGAAAAGAAGTTTGAGGATAAAGGTTACT
Source organism: Myrmecobius fasciatus (assembly GCA_023553655.1). Lineage (NCBI taxonomy): Eukaryota > Metazoa > Chordata > Mammalia > Dasyuromorphia > Myrmecobiidae > Myrmecobius > Myrmecobius fasciatus. The sequence goes on along the minus strand of JAJPUD010001466.1, from coordinate 59,088 downwards.
CATGGCCACACAGTTACTAGGAATTTGATGACAAGGTTTGAAAATAGGTGTTCTTGTATTGAGGACTGGCCTATTATCCACTGTGTGCTTTGCTGCCTCTCATCACAAATCCAGATCAGAATCTCCTTCTCCCCTTCAAATTTCTTTGTTGTGACATTTAAATTCCACATGCTCCACTACAAATGTGTGTTTAAATGTATATTATTTTAAAATTTTAATTCTTTTTAATTAACAAAAATTTATTTTCTTTCCTTTCCACCCTTTCCCCCCTCACCACCACTGAAAGAAAAGGAGAGAAAAACTAAACCCTTGTTTGTAATAAATATGATGATAAAACAAAATAAATTCTGCCCCCTCCCTATTGGCCATGTTAAAAAAATATGTTTTAATTTTAGTATCTTGCATCCTTCACCTCTCAGTCAAGAAGTAACATGCTTCATCATCAGTATTCTTGAATTGTGTTTGGTCTAAATATGTTTCCTCTTCACTGATCATGAATGTCTTTTTCTGTAAATGTATTTCAAATGCACAAATCTCCAGAAAGCCTTTCTCCCCATGAGAGACAATTACCAATGCTTGTAATAGGATTAATCTGCTATCCTTAGAGGCAAGATCCAAATAGAGTTAAATAAAATTGTGAACTTCAATCCAACTGTAGAAAGCAGTTCGGCTGGCTCATCGTATGTTAGCAGTGATGCTACAGGAATCTAAGAGATTTACCCGAGCTCCCTAATAGGCGCGCATCTGTCCCTTCTTTAAATCCTGTTTCCTTGCCATCTGTTCCTTTATACCCTTCTTGGCTGTAAACAAAGTTAATGCACAGTGATTCATTATGCTACCAGAGAAAGGCACCTCTTCTCAATACACAAAAGTCAAATTGACTTTTGAAAGAATGAACATAAGTTCCTCTCATTTCCCAACCTGTCACCCCTATCTGAAACCACAGCAAGACAAAAACAAAAACAAAAAAAACTGGGTTTTATTACTTATTTTTATGATTAAGAGCTTGTATGGTATTTTTTTTTGTTTGTTTGTTTTTTTAGTTTCTTAAACAAAAGAGAACATTGTCATGTACCTAGCAGAACATTAGGGAGGATTCAAAATATATCAACAAATTAGGTTTTATTTTGAACAGAATCTTCAAATGGCAGTTTTCAAGTAGTCTACATCTCAAATACAAAAACCCCAAACCATACCAGGCTAAAAATCATATAACTAGGCATGAGCAACAGTACACATTTGTTCTGAATGTGACTACTCTCGTTCTTTGTCCATTGGAACATAATAGCATTAAGAATTGTTTCTATGCATTTTCTCCATTTCTTCTTGTCTAGGAATAATTACTATAATTTAATATTCAGTAGCCATAATGAATAGAGTAGTAGATTTTTCATTAGACAGAGAAACAGCCTCAAAGGCAAGAAGCCCTGGACCCATGAGCTATCTCTGGGATACACTAGCTATGTGACCCTGGGCAAATCATGATGCCTCTCAGGGTTCTGGACAATTTTCTAAGATGATAAGCTGCAGTGGAGATGATGACCTACATTAAATAGAAGGAGTTTCTTCACTGGCAGCTCACTAGACCAAGGAAATCACAGGTTGCTGAAATCATAGGTTCTGCTGCTGCCCTTATCCCTTAATCTTCAGATAAAGCATTATATTTTGACCTTACAATTTAAAAGCGACTTGAGGGATCACCTAGGCCAGCCCTGTCATTTCACAGATGAGCAAACTGTTTCTCAAAGAAGGGAATTAATATGCAAAGTCACATGGCTGGCAGAGCCCCTTATAATACTAGAATTCAATCAATCAGCATTTATTAAGCACCTACTATTTTTTAAAATGTATTTAAATAGAATAAGAAAAAAAGAAAAACTGAAAAGGAATACAAAATGAAATTAAACAGAAGAAAAGAGAACATTGTCATCTGTCTAGCAGAATATCAAGGAGGATTCAAAATATATAACAACAAATTACCAGTTCAAGAAAGCATATATATTAGTAGAAGTTATATTTATGGATGTCCATCTTTTCTTTACTTCTTTGTGCAGCTTTTTAACTTTATTCTTTTTCCCCCTTTCACCCTGCTATCATCCCCAAGCACACTATAGTTAAGAAAGGATATATTTATGTATACACATATGGATTATATATATACAATACACACACACACACACACACACATACCTACACACACATATCTTTCCTATCCCTGCTGACTCTTTACTTTCATTCTGCACTATTAAGTACTGATTATATACCAGGCACTATTCTAAGTGCTGGAAATCCTGACTTCTTACTCTTAAGTCTAGGGCTCAATCTCTTGAACAACACTACTTCCTTAACAATTAGCCCTGTATAGAGACATAAACTACCATCTAGTTTTTTGACTAGTGATTTTTATTATGGCTGACTCTAAGGGCAAATCAATGTGTACACTTAAGAATAATTTAAGCAAAAACAATGCATTTGCATGCTATAGTATTATTTTACTTTATATAATATAGGTAGCTAGATGGTGTGGTGAATAGGGAATTGGTCCAAGAGTCAGGAAGAACTGTGTACGAATCTTGCTTCTGACACTAACTGTGCAATCCTAGGCAAAGACATTTAACTTAACAGTCTCAGATTTTATATCTGTAAAATGGAAATAATAAGAGAACCTACTTCACGGTTTTTTTGTGAGAATTGAATGACATAATACACTTCAAATTTTAGCTATATAAATGCTGCTATTATAAGTCCCTGTCCTAAGACCTTAGGACCTTGTACTTACTGTGTAATAATAATTAGTAATAGCCGGAATTATAACTAGGAATTTTTGTGCCTAGGGAAAATTTCACGATTTGGCATGAAGTCAGCTCTCAGCTGTAAAGGGGTTGGGAGAAGGCAATCAGAATGAGGCAGAGCAAAAGTTCACCCCAACAAGTCATCTGGTAGCTTATTCTTTCACTAATTATTCTTGTTAACTAGTTCTGTTGTCTCTGCCCTGTCGCAGGAGTACAAGTGCTATCAGTGCCCCCTAAATTTACTATGTTGGGGCAAAGCTCCAGTTGCTCTGCCCTAGTTACCCTTGAGAATCACCAGCACTTACAGAAGAACCTTTCCTCGTGGTAATTCAAACCTCCTAACAGACAATATACACAGAAGCCGTTTCATACATTTGTGAAATAAGACAGCATGTGGAGTAGAAGGCAGCAGCTGTTTGATAAAGTCATTCCTGAATCCCAGACTTTCACTGAAGCTCAGTTTACATCTCCTCCCAGATACTGCCATTTGAGGTTGTAAGAAGATCTTATGCGAGTCAATTTGTTTTCCTGCCTCCAATAACACACCATGAATGATGTTTCTATCTTTTGGATAAGTAACCATACCAATTTTCTGAAGAAGGTTTTGGATTAGGTCCTTACAATTTTTCAATATGTATTTGGTTTGATGTGCTTAACAATGAAACAAATTGACAGATTTCCACTGGTTTTCATGCCCATGTGCTTTTTCATTTGGTTGTGTGAAATGTTGCTTTTCTGTTCTCGAGCAGTCAGACTTCTCACCTCAAAAGCAACTTAGGGGTTGTTGGCTTAGAGAGCAACTTTTTACAACACATTTTAAAGACTTTTGTAAAGTGGGAAAACACTCACACTGGTGATACATTTCAATAAGAGGGGAAAGGGAATTCAAAACATTTTTTAAAAATTAGTTGGAATTATATATTCATCTCTTTAAGAACAGCTGGCTTCTCTGCAACCCAAAATATTTTACTTTGGTTCCAGAAGGGTAGAAAACACCCACCTTGAAAAATCACCTCCTGAGACATTAATTAGCAACTGAGAGCCAGCAGCCTCCTGTTGCCCTAGGATATTTAACATCCTGACATCAGAAAAACTTCAGAACATCAATCAGAAACACTGTGTTGATGCTCCCCTTCTGAGCTTCCTTCTTCCCAAGGCCAGCCCCACAACCTCAAACCTTGATCACACCCTCTTGAGGTGTCCTTTGAGATTTTGTTTTGTCTACAATCCCCTCTGTCTTAAAGGCATTGAAGCTTAGAGTTGGAAGGGGCTTAAAATATATATAGTCCAACCATTCATTTTTACAGATAAGGAGATTGGGGTGCAGAGAGGTACTTACTCAGTGTTCCATAGCTAGTAATTTTGCAGAGCTTGGAGGGAGGGAGGGAACAAGTACTTATATAGTCCTTACTATGTGTCAGGCACTTTGCTAACCACTTTACAATTATTGTTTTTATTTGATCCTCAAAATAATCCTGGGAGATAGATGCTGTTATTATCTTCGTTTTGCAATTGAGGAAACTGAGGTAGAGTGAGGTCAAGTGACTTGCTCAGGGTCACACAACTACTAATGTCTGGGGCCAAATTTGAACTCAGATCTTCCTAACCCCATGGTGATCTTTCTGACTATAAACTTATTTCTGACTATAAACTCAATTCTTCCAAATCCTTAATTAAATGGTCCTTTTACTATGCTGTATTACTCAGCATTTCTCTTTCTATTGTTCCTTCCATTCTATTTATTAAATATACTTACATCTCTCTTGTCCCATGAAAACCTTGTCACAATCCCGCTGTTTCTTCTCTTTAGGTGCCATTTTCTCTCTCCTTCCCATTACCACCCATTACCAATAATTATAGAATTATTAGTGCTCCCATCACCCCATCAGAGCCCAACTCTTTCAGTTAGTAAGCAAGGATATCACTTGGTGACAAAAATTAAAACATCAATGCTTCCATCTCTATTGGAATTTTGGGGCAGAATTCCTTGCCTAGCATAATACATTACAAACACTTAAAGAATGTTTGTTGATCAATTCACTGATTGACATTAATCCTCTAAATTCTCCATCAAGAGCATGTACCATAGTAATCTAAATCTCATCGTATTAGTTTCTAAATCTTGGTCATCCAGTATCACTACTTTACTTAATTATAGGTGATATTTTCAGCAAAACAATGATCCAAGACAATCCCAAAGGATTCATGATAAAAAATGCTATCCTTCAGAGAAAGAACTGATGGCATTTGAATACAGAACAAAGCATGCTGTTTCTGTCTGTCTGTCTGTCTGTCTGTCTTCCTTTCCTTCCTTCTTTACTTTCTTCCTTCAATTCTTCCATCCTTTTTTTTTCTTTGTTTCTGTTTTCTTCCACAAAATGACTAGTACAGAAATGTTAATCATGTTAAACATGATTGCACATGTATAATCTATATCAGATTGCTTACTATCTCAGGGAGGGAGGAGAGGAGAGAGAGAGAGAATTTGAAACTCAAAACTTAAAAATAAATGAATGTTAAAAACTGTTTTACATGTAATTGGGGTGGGGAAATAAAATATTATTTTAAAATAATTGTGGTTGCATACCAAGATAAGATCTAAATGGGTTCATGATCTGGATATAAAGAGTGATACTATAAGTAAATTAGAGGAATCTAATATAGTTTACCTCTCAGACCTATGGAGATGGAATAAATTTATGTCCAAAGAAGAACTGGAACTCTTAATTGAAAACCAGATAGATAACTTTGACTATATTAAGTTAAAAAGTTTTTGTACAAACAAAATCAATACAGACAAGATTAGGAGGGAAGTAATAAACTGGGAAATCATCTTTACATTCAAGGGTTCTGGTAAAGGTCTCATCTCTAAAATATATAGAGAATTGTCTCATATTTATAAAAATTCAAGCCATTCTCCAATCAATAAATGGTCAAAGGATATGAACAGACAATTTTCAGAGGATGAAATTAAAACTATTTATAGTCATATGAAAAGGTGCTCCAAATCACTGTTGATCAGAGAAATGCAAATCAAGACAACCCTGAGGTACCACTTCACACCTGTCAGATTGGCTAAAATGACAGGAAAAGTTAATGATGAATGTTGGAGGGGTTGTGGGAGGGCTGGGACACTGATGCATTGTTGGTGGAGCTGTGAGTGGATACAGCCATTCTGGAGAACAATTTGGAGCTATGCTCAAAAAGTTATCAAACTGTGCATACCCTTTGACCCAGCAGCATTTCTATTGGGCTTATATCCCAAAGAAATCATAAAGAAAGGAAAAGGCCCCACATGTGCAAGAATGTTTGTGGCAGCCCTTTTTGTAGTGGCTAGAAACTGGAAATTGAATAGATGCCCTTCAATTGGAGAGTGGCTGAATAAATTATGGTATATGAATATTATGGAATATTATTGTTCTGTAAGAAATGACCAGCAAGATGATTTCAGAGAGGCCTGGAGAGACTTACATGAACTGTTGCTGAGTGAAATGAGCAGAGCCAGGAGATCATTGTACACGGCAACAACAGTACTATATGACGATTAATTCTGATGGACATGGCTCTCTTCAACAATGATATGTTTCAAACCACCTCCAATTGTTCACTAAAGAAAGCCATATACACCCAGAGAGAGGGATGGGAAATGTGGACCATAACATAACATTCTCATACTCCTTGACTGATGTTTGCTTACATTGTGTTTCCTTTATCTGATATATCTTCTGTGTAGATAAGATTTTTCTTGCACAACAATGATAAGTTTGGAAATATGTATACATATATTCGATTTGCCAATATTTTAACATAATTAACATGTAGTGGATATCCTGCCATCTAGGGGAGAGGTGGGGAAGTTGGGGGGAAAAATTTGTAACGGAAAGCTATGTAAGGGTTATTGTTGAAGAATTACCCACACATATGTTATGCAAATGAAATAAAATTAAAAAAAATTGTGGTTGACATTTACTAATACTTTTATGCTTATATAAACTTATCTCATTTTGAGATAACAGCAACTGTGAAACCCATGCTACAAAAACTGCTATCTCCATGTAATAGATTAAGACACTGAAGATCAGGAACTTCTCTCAAGTTATTAATCTGTATCTTGTGTAAACCTGTTTATTTCTTGTTTCCTTTGTTAGAATATGAGTTCCTGGAAGACAGGGATTATTTTTATTTTCTTTCTCTTTTCAGTGCTTAGCAGTGGCTTTACAAGTTAAGGGCTTAATACATTCATATTGATTGTTTGATTGATTATACCTAGGTTTCCTGCTGCTGAATCTTTCTTATAGAGCTAGTTCTGGATTAATGGGAATAATGGACTCCATGAAGTGATCATTTGTATTCCAATTCACACTGCAATATTCAAATCATGTGTTATATAGACATTGGTTTCAGCCTAATGAAAATATGCAATTTGAATTAGAATAGCATGTTTATGCTCAGAGCTTCTGAATCCTTGAAGAGAGCAAGAAGAAGCACACACAGTGAATGTGTATTCCTGGGATTTTGGGTAGATTTATAGATATATGATAGTTCTATGTCAAAGCTTGCAGAGGATTTGAGTAAGGATTGTATGTGTTGTAAATTAAGCTTAAGAGTTGCATTCAGCTAGATAAGCACATTTATTTCATAGTCTGTTTTGAGAGGGGTGCCTAGGTACTAACACTTGAATCTATTCCATAGTGCCTTATAGCACTCTTTTTACCTTTTCCTAATCTACTTTATCTTTGGGTATATGTTCTCTCTCCTAAAAGTAGGGGCTATGTTACTCATTTTTGCCTCTTCCCTTCTCTTCAATCTATTGCTCTACTTTTTAGCCTTTTCTCTTTCCTCCTTACACATTCACCTTCACACACACAGAGTATCTACAACAGTGTTTTGCATTCCATAGGCACTTACTAAGTGCTTTGAAAAGAATATTATTTAAGCCAGAGTTTAAGAGTTCATTCTTGGGTATTTAAATTGCAACCGCATCAGTTTTCATCACTTATATGACTTTGCAATTGTATTATTGGTGATAATTATCAACTCCATTTTATACCTTTATTTAACAAGTCCTGAGAGTTAGCTTTAACTGATAATTTCATTCCTGCATCTCAACACAGCATTTTGCAGCTCTCTGTTTTCTTAAGGGACACATCCATACTGTGTCAAACTAAAGTAAATACCTCAACCAGAATGTAGACTTTACATTTGGAAAGCTCTTCATAATCATTTGTTAACTAATCCTTGTAAAATCTTATAGGAAAAAGACCAGAATAATCATTTCCATTTTATAGTTGAGGAAATAAAAATGGTGGGAAATTACATAAAAGAGACAAGACAAGAACTCAGTATCCATGGTTCTATATTTAATCCAGTAATTTATGAAATCTCCCCTGTGTAGGGATTAGGATTTTACAAATGAGTGTTCAGTGCAATAATAAATTATTGTAAGCAACATAATAAACCATGTTAATGAAACTAAAAAAACCAGGTTGGCAACATGTAAATGCAATAGCTTGAATCAGCACCAAATGTAGTACCTGGCACCCAGCCATTCCAGCCTCTGACCTCTGAGCTGCCAGAGCATGTGGGTAATGTCTACTGCCTGACGCAATTGGAAAGGTGTTCTGATATTTAAGATCTTAAAAAAAAAAAAAAAAAAGATGAAGAGAGAAAATTTGCTTCAAAGATGATGAGAGAGACATTTGTTTCAAAATATCAGTATTTCTTCAAAAAATGATCAGGAAGTTGAGGGTTAATACTAATGATACAAATGATTACAGTAAATATAATAACAATAATTTTTGAACCTGTAAAATGGTCATATGTATTCAAGTTCTCACTATTTAAAGTTATAATTTTATAAAAAGGTGGTCATTAGTTCCAGCTCGTTGGACAGAAGGAGTGTGAATTTTTATACTGTGACCACTTCAGGGGATTTGTGATTCACACTAATTGGGACCTTACTGTGCACTCAGATCCAGCCCTATCCAGCTGGCAAGCAGACTGCTAAATTTTCAGGGTGAGCATTTACACCTTGGAGACAGCAAATGCTACAAATCAGAACTTGATTTCCTGTTTTGTTGATTATCCAGATTTAAGAAAGTGAGGAAGATAACATAGATGATGCAAATTAAATTAAAAGTGTGTCCTGACCTTGGGGGTAGGTAAATGGCATAGTAAACAGTGCACTGGATCTTAGAAAACTTGAATTCAAATCCAGCCTCAGACACTAAGAAGCTATCACTTAACTATTTGTCTCAGTTTTCTTAATTGTGAAACGGGGTTAATAATACCTCATAGAGTTGTTTTGAGAATCAAATAAGGTATTTGTAAAGAACTTTGAGTAGGACTTTGCACAGAGTAGGTATTATATAAATACTAGCTATTGTTACTGTATACTTTTTTTTTGGGGGGGGGGATCAGATGTTAAACAATTACCAGAATATTTCCATATGTACCTCATCATTGTGTGAGGAGTATGGCAAGAAATATAAGAAAATAGGATATCCCTGCTCTTTTAACTAAAGAGTTTAAACTCTCTTCAACTGGAGAAAAAAGACATACATTTGTAACAATTAGAGAATATTATAAGACAGTAAATACTCTTGTGATAAGTGGTATATAGCCTGCTGACTGTGAGGTTAAAAAGAGTTTGAGGAAGGAGAGCTCTGTGGAAATCAGAGTAAACAAGTTAGGTTCCACATGGTGAATTTAACCTTGAAGGAATCAAAATCTCAGGTTTGAAAGGACCCTTAGAAGACATCTTGTTTAATCTCAGTTGAATAGCATTTCATGTGATGAAGTGTATGTATGTGTATGTGTGTGTGTGTGTGTGTGTGTGTTGAATACAAATTAAATATGAATTTGCAATGTGATCAGTGGTTTTAAAAAAAATGAAGACAATATTAGGTAGGAGAAGATGATCAAGAACAGGTCACTCCAGACAAACTAAACTGGTGGAACAAGGAAAGCAGCTTACCTAGCATTTGACAAAATTTCTCAGGCTATTCCTGTGAATGGCAGGGATAGATGTGGGTTAGCCTAGTTAAGACTTATGAGATACAAAGAATAGTTATTAATGATTTAAGATCAGCTGGAAAGAAGGTAACCAGTAGAATGTCCCAGGAATCTGTGTTCAGCTTATACTATTTAATTTTTTTATCAGTGCCTTGGATAAAGACACAGCATACTTGATTATTTCTATAGATCATAATGATAGCTACCATAAAGGTGACAGTCAGAATACAAAACAAACACATTTAACAGGTTATAATGTTTAATTGAGTATAGTTGGGATGACACTTGATAATAGAAAATGAAAAGCTTTTAACTTGGGCCAAACAAATTAATTTCACAAGTACAGGATAGGGAAAGCACTGCTACATAGCAGTTTATTAGAAAAAGATCAGGAGGTCTTAGGGAACTACAAATTCAATGAGCTAATTAGGGCTGATGTGGTAGTTTAAAGATTTCACATATTCAAAGAAGTACAGTATCTAAAAACAATGGAGCTTTGTATTCTATTACATGTTCTGCCCTGGTCAGACTATATCTAAGAGTATGATATTCAGTTCTGGATGCTACATTTTAGGAAAGATAATGATAAACTATTGAGGAGAGCAACCAGAATAGTTAAAGGCCTTGATATCATACTGTATTCAAATGAAGGAACCCTGGGAATAGTAGACCTAGAGAAGGAAAAATCTAAAAGGGATGAGATCAGTGTCTTCAAGTATTCAAAAGACTATCACATGGTAGAAGGATTTAACTTGTTTTTCCAGAGAGTAGAAACCAATGCTACCTATATATAGCACTGGGTGGAAGATTCAGAAGGGTAGATTTAGTTGATTTAATCAAAATTAGTTGATATAAGAAAAAGCCTACTATCAATTGGAGAATACAAAAGAGAATGAGTTGTTTAGGGCTTAATGGGGTTTCCTTCAGTAGGATTTTCTTCAAGCAAAGGTTGATTAATGGTAATGCCATAGAGGTGATTCTCTGGCAGAGATCAACCTACATGGACAACGGAGTCCCTTCCAACTCCGAGATTCTCTGATGGAATATTTCATTGCAAGAGTCAGGCCTCTCCACACATCACAAATTTGGGATTTCTCCACTGGAATGCTCTGGATTAAAGACAATAGTCAGTCCTGTAATCTCAGGCTCATTTTAGGCCAAACAGGAAGCTTCTTGACTTTGTGCAGGTCACTAATTCTCCATCCATGTTTTTCTCTTTTGGTTTAGTTTTGTGAATCCATTAGTGTAAGAAATCCCTCTGTTCCCCTCCTCCTCCCTCCCCCAATGAGGAAGGTTTCTCCATCAGTACAGATCAGCAACTGTTCCATAATTTGTGATCTCAGAGATTTGCCTGGGGTCACCCAGTCACTTGCTCAGTATTCATAGCCAGGATAAATCAGGAGTAGAATTTGAATACAGTTCTTGACTCTAATGCCAGCTCTCTGACCACTAAGACACTCTGGCTCTGCTTCTAGCTATATTACTATGTAATTACCTGATATTAAATTCCTCTTCCATTAACCAGTGGAAAGATATCTGTCTGAAAGCAGAATTCAACAGTTATAAGAGTACACAAAGACAAAACTGTAATAAGACTAGGGTCTCCCACCCCATTTTTCCCAGAACAGGGTTAATTTTCCCAGAAAAAGCTGTTCCTGAGATCACTCTTGATAGCTCTTCCTGATCTGCTAAGAGCATAAAAAGTCCCACCTACGTGGAGTCAATGCTGTTCTAACTTGGTAGATGTCTGAAAATGACTTGATTCATCAAATGCTTCCTTGATTTCTAGATGTATTTCCATAAGGAAGAGAAAGAAAAGAAACTAAACATTTATTAAGCTTATATGCCTTGCTTGGTGCTAAGTGTTTTAAAAATATTTTACTTGATCTTTACAACAACCCTGGGAGATAGGTGATATATTATCATCCTCATTTTAACAGTTAAAGATACTGAGGCACACAAAGGTTAAGTGAATTAAGAGCCCAGGGTCACACAGTAAGTCTCTGAAGATAGACTTAGACTCAAGTCTTATGGACTTTATACCTAGTATTCCAGCTGCCTTTATGGAGACGAGGAGGGGAGGTTGTTTAGAGCACTGGTTCTCAAATTTTTCTTCTCAGTATTTTTATACTATTAAAAATGACTGATGATCTATCCAAAGAGTTTTTGTTTATATTGGTTATATTTAGGGATATTTACCATATTGGAAATTAAAAACTAATTTTGAATTTGTAGAACTTTTAAAAGGGTTTCAGAGCCCTCCCCTCCCCCCTCAGGATTCTCTGGACCATACTTTGAAAACCCCTGGTTTAGAGGAGCTAAGGCTCTTATTTGCTGGCTGAATATCATTTCTATGTTAGAGCTAAGTAAATCTCCTTTTGTTGACTATTAGATGGTATGAGTGTCCCATTTAACCCTAAAATTAAACCTCAATTCATGGACCATCATTTCTGCCCCCCAACAAAAGGCCATCCATTGCAGGCAGTTTTCAGTTCAATGTAAGAACTGTGTAACCAGAAATACAGGGTGCCTCCCAAATCTTAAAACTGCACAAAGATTTTTGGGATAGCCTGTTAAGTGGAACAATTCAGGCAATTTCAAGTTTCTCAATACTATACTTGTTTGATACAGGATATATCTAAGTCTTTCTAGAAAGTGAGGGAGAGAAAAGGCATTCAAAACAAAAGTTTATTTTTCTGTTACTTTAGGGAAAAAAGAGAATCCTTCTGAAGCAACTCTGCAGTTTAAGTTGGTATTTTGGCTCACTCAATTGATTCTCCCTAAATTTTCCTTAAACTTGGTTTTCCTAAAATTGGTTCCCTATACTTTCCTAAAATTGATTCCCTTTTCCCTAAAATTTGTTCTCCCCAAAGTTAATTTCTTTTAGCACTGACTTTTTAATCAAAAGATCAGTATAGGCTTTTTGTTGTTGGTTTCTTTTTTCTTGTTAATATATTTTATCAGTCAGAATTTGGGGCAGAGGTGATGTTATGGAAAATACCTCTTGAATTTCCATCATTTTGATGCTGGCTTTTTGAAGGTTCTTTCTTGCAAAGGGACTCGTATTATACTTAAGATTTGCTGTGTTGTCAGTTAGAGAAGCACAAGCAAGTGGGATGACTGTCCCTTGAGGCATTCCTCAAACCAAATATTTATCTGAGGAGGCCACCCCCACTGAAGGGAGCATTTTAAGTAAATAAATGATGGCACAAACATATGTGCGTTCTAAATGGAAACATCACAAATGTCTATTTAGAGTTGCTGAGAAGTGAACACAATTCAGGACAGCTGAGTACAGCTGGATAATCACAGGGGAAATAGTGAAATGGAGAGGAGCTTATTGGCCATTTGCCCAGTGACCTGTGGAATAAGCTGTACTTTGTATGGGTGGAGAGAGAGAGCAGAGCTGGTCTGTCAAATCCAGTGCCTTTTCACCATGGGAATTTACTTGCCTATCCAACTGGGTGCTGTGTGGCCCAATGAAAAAAGAACAGTGAATTTGGAATGAGCAGATCTGGTTTTATATCTCAGCTCTGCTGCTTACTATGACCCCTTGGACAAATCTCTCAGCCTCAGTTTCCTTATCTGTAAAATGGTGGAAGGTAATATACCTGCATAACTTTTATATTGTCATTTTAGTCTCTTCATACATTTGGGGTTTTCTTGGCAAAGATACTGGAGTGGTTTGCCATTTCCTTCTCCAGCTCATTTTATAGATGAGGAAACTGAAGTAAAGAGGGGTAAGTGACTTGTCCAGGATGACACAGCTAGAGTCTGAGGCCATATTTGAAATCAGAACTAGTACTTTGTCTGCTGTGACACCTAACTGCTCCCATGTTCCTTACCTTGTAGGTTTTGTGACAGGATAGGGATTGATAAACACTTTATAAATTGTTAGCTAGTCCTAGTGAATATTCAATTTCAAATCTTGACTATGTAATGGACTTACCACACATTAAAATAACTTTCTGTGTTTTAGCCATTGCAAGAATGGATATTATAAAATTAGTTTATATTTCCTTGTGAACTATTTAGCCCTTCTCCCATATTGTATTATCCCGTTCCCTCCAAAGTTATCTCTATGGGTCAACAACCCTATAAAAACATAGCCAACGAACCCCTACTCATGTGTTTATTATTACAAACCAACTATAGGACACATTAGTTCAAAATTATTTAATCAAACAAACTTGATAATATGATAACCAATGTTTACATAGCACTTTAAAATTTTCAAAGTACCTCACATATATTATCTCATTTGATCCCCATAATAAATTTAGGAGATCAGTACTACAGTTATTACTATTTTCACTTTATAGATGAGAAAAATGATATTTAGAGAGATTATATGACTTTGCCTCTATTATGTAGCCAAAGTGTCAGAGGCAGGCTTAGTATGGAGTATTAGTATCCTGACTCTCAGGATAACAAGCTATCTGTTATAACATGCTAAGAGAAACACAGACATATGTGCTATATTCTCCCCTGGATTACCAATACCAACAACACACATGCAGAAAGGACATGTAACCAAGGAATATACATGAAGTAGCTTATAAGCAGGGAATGTATAGGATTATAGGAACATAGACCTAAGCTAAAAAGGCTAGAGCTCAGAGACCATCCAGTCCAAAATCTTGATTCTATAGATGAGAAAACTAAGAGTTACAGAATAAAGTATTTGCTATGGGGTGATAGTATGAGTCCAAGGCTAAATTTGAACTCAGATCCTCTGATTCTAGAGCCAGTGTTCTTTTCAACATACTACACACATAGGCAGAGAACATGTATGAAGTAGAACCAGCCTAGAACTCATTTGGTCAGGGCACACTTATGGAGGGTATACACATCAGGACACATATGGCCAGAGTATCTTCAAGGGAGGACAAGGTTACCAATGCCCTTCATCACATTGCTTTTTGTTAGTCTTGTCTGCTAAGCATCTTAGGTACCTCAGAACTATTCTCTGCTAACATCTCTTGAGTCTCAGTTATTTAGTTTCTTCAGAGTCATTTACTCTTTTAAGGATTAACTGCTACCTTCTGCTGATATACACTGGAGTGCAGAGACTAGAAAGCCTCACCTTGTCAGAATAAACTATAGTTCTTTTAGTGCTTACTTGAGACTTTTGAGTCATCATATCCAGCCAGGCAGTCAAACTAATTTGCTATCATCTGCCTTCTACTGCTTTAAAATGGGGGTTCCATTTTTTATCTTCCCAGAATAAAACACTCTGTTCTAGTCATCACTCCCCTATTAAAATATAAGCTCTTGAGGACTTTAAAAATTTATATGTATGTATGTATATATATGTATATATACATATATATATGTCACAGTGTCATATCCATCAAATCCCCCAAAATACTTTATAGAGCTTTATATAGAATATAGAGTATATATAGACTATATAGAGTAGCTTTATAGAATTAGGGGAAAAAACCATAGCAAAATTCTACTCTATAAAAGTGAGACATATATATATATGTGTGTGTGTGTGTGTATACACACACACACACACACACACACACACACACACACACACACACATACACACATATAAAATGAGACTATCCATAGTGCTAAATCTTAATATCTCCATTTCAAAGATAAAGAGTTCAGGCTCAGGGGGCTTATCTCACTCTTTATCACACAGTTAAGACTTGAACCTACCTCTCAACTCCCTATGTAATGATTTTTCCATTGGAATTGGGGAAGAACCCTTTCCATTTTAAAGATGAGAACATTAAGGCCCAGGACGTGTGAATTGACTTATTCCAGATCACACACTTAGCATATGGCAGAATGGGGTCTAGAGCCCCAGTTTGGGACTAGAGATTAGGTTTAGCGATCCATTTACTGGATCAAATACACAGTGGGGAGTAGTGACTCATTGTCTAGGAATATCTCCTTTGGAAACAAACAAACATAATGCCAGGAATTAGGATTTGACACCTGTGAAACAGTACTGTATTTTTTTTATTCTAAACCTAAAGTACCTATTAAATGGAGGTAACCACATGCAGAAAGGGGTCCAACCCGCCTCTCTCTCCTACATTAGTATACCACCTCACTCTTTAGATGGAAGGACTTAGGCTCTCAATTCCTTATAATATAATATAAATAGTTCTTCTTTGTCTTTGAAAATCTGAGGGAATGAAATGCAAACTGTGGTTGAGCAATTAAATGCATAAAAGTTGGAAAAATTTTGTCTTTTTGTCTTTCCTAATATAGTTCAGTCAGGCCCAGGAAGAAATGAGTGTCAGGAATTGACAAGCAATTAGTGCTAGGGTCCCAGCAGAGACTGAAAGAAATTTGGTTGGGAATAAAAAGGCTGGGGGTGGAGACCTGGCTGTCAATTCTCATTTTTTCTCAATATTATAGGATAGCAGCAGCAAAAGTACAGTCTTCTGGAATTTAGCCTGATCCCCTTTTCTTCCTGAATCCGAATCCTACTAACAATGAAATTTTATGGGGCAGCTAGGTGGTGCAGTGGATAGAGCACCAGCCCTGAAGTCAGGAGGACCTGAGTTCACATCTAGTCTCAGACACTTAACACTTCCTAGCTGTGTGACCTTAGGCAAGTCACTTAACCCCAATTGCCTCAGGGAAAAAATGAAATTTTATATTTGATTTTCTTTGAATATTATCATCACCTCTTGCTGGATTTATTCTAATAATTTCTTAAATGTTCTCCTTGCCTCTGATCTCTCCTCATTCAAATCTATCCTCCAGACAACTGCCAAAATTATTTTCTTAAAGTACATGTCTCTCCCTTACTCAATAAACTCAAGTGGTAGTTATCAAAACCATTTGGTACTGGCTAAGAAACAGAGTAGTTGATCAGTGGAATAGATTACGTTCATAGGACAAATACTGAATGACTATAGTAATCTAGTGTTTGACAAACCCAAAGACCCCAGCTTTTAGGATAAGAACTCACTATTTGACAAAAACTGCTGGAAAAATTAGAAACTCTAATACTCTATACCAAGATAAGGTTGAAATGGGTTCATGATCTAGACATAAAGAATGATATTATAAACAAATTAGAAGAATATAGGATAGTTTACCTCTCAGATCTGTGGAGGAGGAAGAAATTTGTGACCAAAGAAGAACTAGAGATCATTATTGATCACAAAATAGATAATTTTGATTATATTAAGTTAAAAAGGTTTTATACAAACAAAGCGAATGCAGACAAGATTAGATGGGAAGCAATAAACTGGGAAAACATTTTTACATTCAAAAGTTTTAATAAAGTCCTCATTTCTAAAATATATAGAGAATTAACTCAAATTTATAAGAATTCAAGCCATCTCCAATTGATAAATGGTCAAAGGATATGAACAGATAATTTTCAGATGAAGAAATTGAAACTATTTCTAGTCATATGAAAAGGTGCTCCAAATCATTATTGATCAGAGAAATACAAATTAAGACAACTCTGAGATATCACTACACACTAATGACGAATGTTGGAGGGGATGTGGGAAAACTGGGACACTGATACATTGTTGGAGGAACTGTGAATGGATCCAACCATTCTGGAGAGCAATCTGGAACTATGCTCAAAAAGTTATCAAACTGCATATCCTTTGACCCAGTAGTGGGTCCCACTTGTGCAAAGAGATCTTAAAGGAAAGGAAGGGACCCACTTGTGCAAAAATGTCTGTGGTAGCCTTTTTTTAATGGCAAGAAACAAAAACTGAGTGGATGCCCATCAGTTAGAGAATGGCTGAATAAATTATGACATATGAATGTTATGGAATATTATTGTTCTGTAAGAAATGACCAGCAGGATGATTTCAGAGGGACCTGGAGAGACTTACATGAAGTGATGCTAAGTGAAGTGAGCAGAACCAGGAGATCATTATGCACAGCAAAAACAAGACTATATGATGATCAATTCTGATGGACATGACTCTCTTCAACAATGAGATGATTCAAACAAGTTCTAATTGTTCAGTGATGAAGAAAGCCATATACACCCAGGGAGAGGACTGTGGGAACTGAGTGTGGACCACAATATAGCATTTTCACCCTTTCAGTTGATGTTTGTTCATTTTGTTTTCCTTCTTATGTTTTTTTTTCTTTCTTGATCTGATTTTTCTTGTGCAACAAGGTAACTATATAAATATGTATACACATATTGGATTTATTACATATTTTAACATATTTAACATGTATTGGATTACGTGCCATCTAGGGGAGGGGGTGGGGGGAGAAGGAAAAAATTTGAAACAAATTTTTGCAAGGGTCAATGTTGAAAAATTACCCATGCATATGTTTTGTAAATAAAAAGCTTTAATAAAAAATAAAAAAGGAGAAAAACAAACAAACAAACAAAAATGACTCTGAATTCTGAATCTTCGCTACTTCCTTTCTAGATCTGGCCCACTGGGAAAATTGCTTTTTCAGTGTAATAAACCCATTTTTGCCACCATAGATAAATAAATAAATAAATAAACTCAAATGGCTTCCTAGTACCACTAGACTCAAATATGAATCCCCCCCTGGCAGTTAAAGGCCTTCCCAATTTACTTTTCCATCTTTATTACATTATTTGCTTTAATGTACACTTTGGTCTAGCCAAAATGGCCTTCTTACTGTTCTCTATACATGGAAATTCACCTCCATTCTCTATAAATTTGAGTTGGCTATGCTGCATATGTGTATTGCACTTCTTTTTTCACTTTCTCTGCCTCCTAAAATCTTTAGTTTCCTTCAAGGCTCAGCTCATGAGCTATTTCCACATGAAGACTTTCTAATACTCTGGCTGTTAGCACCTTCTGCCAAAAATGATTTTGGCAATGATTCAATGATTTTGTATTGATTTTGAATGTGCATATCTGTGCACATTCAATAGAAGGAAAATTCCTCAAAGGTATTCTTCTTTATACCAAAGAAGCCCAGCACAATGTCTAGTACACAGATTGTGCTTAATAAATGCTTATTGGTTGACTGATTAATTCACTGACTGAATCCAAAATAATTTCAAGTATTTTTGACTTGAAAAATAGAGAAAAGGCAAATTGGGAAGGAGGCAGGAGTGGAAAGG
>JAJPUD010001466.1:3072-25128 GCA_023553655.1 Myrmecobius fasciatus | reverse complement strand
CAAGAGACACAGCAACTGAGACTGACAGTGCATGCAGCATTCCATTCCCATAGATCTGTCCTCTCCCATTTCCCCAAGGAAACAAAGGAAGTGCTTTTCCTCATGTTTTCTCTGGGACCAAAATTGGTTTGTTACATTTACATGATATTTAGATTGATTTTTTGGTATTTCAAATTAGCTGTGAGAAAGTGAAATGTTGATGTATAATAAATCTTACAAATCTCATAAATTTTTGCATCTAAAATTTTAAAATATAAAATGTTTTCTTCTTGCTGCAACCAATTGTTTTGCATGATTTGATGTTGAATTCATGGGATTTTGACACATATTTTTTGATTCTTCATCGTAAAAGCACACTTTTCTCATGTTGGATATTAAGCATTTCTTTGATGTACAATCTGTTTTTCTAAGTCTAGCCTTAATTGTAGTCCGTAAGTCTTCAATAGGATTTAAATTGCATGAATTTCTTTGACCACCGAAACATATTTAGTTCCATCTCATGGATAAAATTCTTAACCTTTCATGATATGAAAGCGTGGCACAATTTTATGTTGCAGTATTGTATCTCCATTTGGGAATTACTATTATTCCAAAGAACAATTCTGCTCCTCAGGATATCAATATTTTGATAAGAGTTCATTATTTCTTCATCGGGGATAAGAATTCCAGGTCCCATTAAAGTAAAAGCAACAACAATAACTCACAAACCTTTCTGGGGAAGGCGTTTTATAGTGTGATAATGATACCCAAATCTTACAGAAACAAACAATGGGTAGGAACTGATTTATAAAATGGATAATTCTTGGCAGATCATGAGTTTTCTGTTCCAATCCAAGTTATTTAACCCCAAATCTATGTACCCTACACATTTTACTTCCCAAAGATTGGATCTCCCCAGTGCCTTCACTAAGTTTTCTAATGTTATTAAATCCAACTCTGTATCCTACTCCATTCCTTACATTCTCCTTGTTACCTTGACCCAATTATTATTTCTTATTACCTTTATTCTAGTCCTATCACAAATAGGAAACCATTTGCCCCAGTTCCCCCTATTACCAACTTTCTTCTGTTCCCTGATTCATATCTTCCTGTTGTTTCTTTGAGGGAAATTTCTATCACTTGCCATGGTGACTCCTGCTCTCTAATAGGATGCCTCTGGTAACAAAGAATCCTAATGTTTGCCATATTGCCTGACTAGATAACAATTTTCAGGCATTAATGACTCTCTTTCCTCAATACTAAAATAATCATATAATCTGTCTCTGAATCTGAGATTCCTCATCTGTAAAATGAGACCAATAATACCTGTACAAGTTACCTTACAGAATTTTATAAGGATCAAATAAGATCACACATATGAAATATTTTTATATAAGTACTAAATCAGCATTGTTTTTGTTGTTGACAGGGCTGTGGCTCCTTTAACTGAGCTTTTACTTGGAGTAGAAATGAAACATTAGAAAGGAGGAATATGCTTTCAGGAGCCATTGGTTCCATTAGCAAGCATATCATTTAACAATCACAAAGACATAGTTCCCAGAATAAATCATCTCCAACTCAATTCCTATCCATTTCTGGCAGGGAATTTAGGCAGAGAAGAGGTAGTCTAGTAGTGTGCAGACAGAATAAAATGGTAAGAGGCTTACAGTTACACAGTGTCTTGAGTAGCAAAGAGAATGATGACTAATGGTCTATATTGGCAAAGCACAGGTGGAAATTTTGGTTTTGAAGTACTTTAGAGCTGACCCTGCTGTGAATAAATGATGCTACACTGAATTTCCCATTATTTGCTGTCATTGCTATTCACCAATGACTGCATCCTTATTCCTTTCAATCTCAGATCAATTCTTTGGAAAAGTTCATTTTGATTTTTATGTGCATAATACAGACTTCATAATCAATGGATATAAGCAGGGTTTTAATTACCTTAAGTGTCAATAGCCTTTTAAGGTACTTTTTGTCCATTATCCAGAACTGAACCCAAGATTCGATATCTGATCTTACTAGGACAGAATATGGCAGGAGGTATCTCTTTCCTAGTCATAGACATCATGCCCCTTTTAACATGAACTAAGATTTCATTAGCTTTCTTGGCTGACATATTACATTGTTACTCATTTTGAGTTTCAAGTCTATTAATATATTGAAATATTTTTCAAAGAAACTTCTATCTAACTATTCTCTTCCCCCTCACCATTAATACTTGTGAGTATCAACTCACAACCCAAGAGTACAGTAGATCAAATTTTTGATCATATAGGCAGGTAGATGGTGCAATGGGTGGACTACCTGACTTTGAGTAAGGAAGATCTGAGTTCAAATAAAGTCCTAGACTTTACAAATACAAAATTGTAGCTGTATGACCCTGAGCAAGTCAAATGGAAAAAAATAATAGGACCTACTTCCCAAGGTGGTAAGGATCAAATGACATATATGAGGGAGACATGATGACTTCAGATTTTTAGAGGATGCTTTGGAGAAAGTTCAAGGAAGAGATTGAGGGAGGAAAACACAAACTTTTCTTTCTTGCTTGCTGAGGCAATCCGGGTTAAGTGATTTGCCCAGGGTCACACAGCTAGGAAGTGTTAAGAATCTAAGGTCGGATTTGAACTCAGGTCTTCCTGACTTCAGGGCCAGCACTCTAACTACTGCACCATCTAGCTGCCCGAGAACACCAACTTTTCAACAGCAGAGTGGACATTTTTTCAGACCTGCACCAGAATCCAACCTGTTCTTTAATTTCCAGTGTTTGAACCCTAGAGACTATGATATGAGTGAATTCCCAAATGGTGAGATAGTTCATTTTTCATTTGAGCTGAGGTTTTATCTCACTCCTAAATCAGAGTCTCATGTACTTTATTGTCTATCCTAATCTGTGTAATTCTTTGATTTCTGTTTATTCTTCTTCTTGATAAGGTTTACTAGGTATTTGTGATGGCTTTTGGGTAACTAATGTTTGCCAGCTGGTGAGAGAAAGCTAACTGCTACCTTCCCACCTGAGAGTGATCAAGGAATGTGACTAGTGAAGGAGAGATGCCTTTTTGGATCCTATATATATATATATATACACACACACACACACACACACATATATATATCCATTCTCCATAGGCAATAGGCAGTGACCATATTATTCCCCAGTGGTAGAAATTACAGTCTTGGAGAAAGCATGGGCAAAATCCCAGATCAGATAGCTATTTATGTCACATGTGAGCCAGCCATATTTATATTAAACAGATAACAACCATATATATTTCATTTGAATGACAGATTTTTGGCCAAGAATGGGGGATATCTAATATGAACCATGAAGAACATAATTGTCTACAAATTTGTGGCTCTAATGAATGTAACTTTACATGGAAAATGAAGAGCAGGAAAGCAATACTACTAACATATACTGAAAAAGAGCAAAGGAAATCAATCAATTAATAAACATTTATTAATTACAGGACTAGGGGATTTTAATTTTTTGGGGGAGATGAAGATGAACATCAAAGAAAGGATAGGAACTCTGTGTAGTAATAGAGAATAGAAAAAATAGAACTACAAAACACTCATTTTGCTTCTATGTTCTGTACCACAAAGTCCTACACCACCCTCCACAAAATTTACTCTCCAGAAAGTCTTATGATTCGTTGTTTATTGTGTTGGGGAGATAACCCTGAGGTTTTGAAGGTTATACAGGTATCATATATTACAAATTATACCTGCATTTTGAAGATTATACATTCTCTAGGAGATTCTCCTCTACTGGAAACATTTCTAGCATAGTCCCACTAACGGATGGTATTGGCTTTCTGAACACCAATCTGGCATAGTAGAGAAAGATATCAGTAGGATGGTCATCTGGTGATAAATTATTTGTCCATGACAACCTATAAAACAAATTTTAAAATACAAAATGGCTCTTGGTCTTATGTAACTCCCTTCTGATTTTTCAGGGATATAAAAAGGTGCAAAAGAGGTAGAAAGAGTCAAACAGTTGTTAGATCATCTATAGGCATCAATGGAAATGTCAACAAGTTAAATGTGATATCCCTGTGTAGTTGTCAATAAATGAAATGCAACTTGGGGAACTAAATCATTTTAATTTTCATATTCTTGTTATAAATGAAACCTGGGGACAAAAAGGAGGTAAAATGGAAGAAGAGTTCATGAATTCTATTGGAGCGACAAATAAAGGACTGGTTGAGTTGCTTTTATCATGCATCCAACAGCAACAAGAAAAACCACTGCATAGGATATTAGATTATCTAATATGGCAGTGCTCATGGAAAATCCTTGCAAAAAGATGACCATGGAAATAAGTGCAGTTTATGTGTATTTGTTGTAGAGATTGAGGATTCCATCAAGAACTACAGGACCTTCCAAACTAAATAAACAAATACTTTCATGATTGACTTTAGTGCAAAGAAATTAGAGGTATATGAAAAATATAATGGAAACATAGTACAGGAATAAAAAATGAAAGGTCTCAAAGACTTTGTAGACTATACAGAAACCATACTCTTACATATGCTTTTTTGAAAAAGAGATTCAGGAGATTTATAAATTTAGAGCTTACAGGTATCTTAGAAACCATAAAATCCAACTTCCTACCATTTTATAGATGAAACACAGAGAGAGTAAGTGATTTACCAATTGAATTGTGTGGGAAATATAAGATCTCATTGTACTTATTTGTTGAATAAAGATCAACAAATAGATTCTTAGGGAGTTATTAAGTATCTGCTATAGAGCAGGTCTACCAGTATTTTGGAGAGACATTAGTGAACAAAAGGAAGATAGTGGATTGGATTTCCTTTAGGAGATTATATAATTCTTTTAGTGACTCAAGTGTCCATCTCAAACAATGGCCATTTTAAATATTTTTTTCTTATGATGCTATACAATCTTGAGTCACAGAACATTGTAATCTCCAAAAAATTAATGATGAGAATCACTCCTAGAGCATTGGAGAGGTTCACTGTAAGTATGTAACACATTATAAACAATGACTTTCACAAGCAAATCATCTTCTGAGTCCTATGTTCTTTTCACCAAAGCAGTCATCACAGATAGATCTCTTTTACATCTGAAGGACCAGAAAAGTATAATGGCTGATCATGTAGTGGGGCAAGGAATAGTCACTTAGGTGTAATGAAAGCAAGACAAAGCCCCTTCCCCCAATTTTGGATGAATTCTTTATGGTCATTTTAAAGGAGACTATGGAAAAGGGTCCCTAGGGTGTGCTGGAACCATCTCTAAATGGCTTCTAAGAGCCCATTTAAAAATTTTCAGTGTAAGCATGTATATCTCAGAAATGAGAATCACTACAAGCCAGGGCTTGATTTATTATTCGGTTGATTGTCTAGACCTGGAAAACGTTAATAATATAGATTAAATTTAAAAGTGAGTGGAGTGTACTATTTTTTTCTGAGTCTGGTTGTTAAACATTTATGAGTACATCCATGTATTATTTTATAAATATTACTTGAGCTCAGCATAGATGCAATAGAAGGCTCAGGGAAAAAAGTCATCACTGGAGCAAAGATCTAGTGACTAAAAGATAATAATAACTGGTGTTTGTATAACACTTTAAGGTTTACAAAGTGTTTTCAATTTATATTTTATTTGAGCTTCACAATATCCCCACACAGATTGGGAAGGTATTGATGGGATGCAATTTGTGTCATTGGAGGGAATACTTTGGTGTGATTCCTGAGCTGTCAAAGTATAGAAGAAAAAGTGAGGCAGGGCCATTTTTATACAAATAGATCATTTAAAAAATAATACTTTAACGATAAAATCCTTGCAAGAAGATGACTAGGTCAAAGAATATGCAAGTTGTGTGACTCTTCTTATATACTGCCAAATTACAAGTAATTTGTTTTAGTATTTATATCATTAATAGAATAAAACAGGTATTGCACTTGGTACCAGAAGATAATTTACAGTTCTGGCTTTGCCATGAATTAGCTATATAAACTCAGGCATGTTTCCTCACATTTCTATGCCTCAATTTTCTCATCTGTAATATAGATGATCTCAGATTTTCTTTCAAGTCCCATGATTATCTGGATTCATCCATCCTTGAATAAGCATTTATTATATGTCAGACAATTATTTCTCTGCCTATTAGGGAGGAAGGGGAGGAGGAAGAAAAAGAAGGAAGGAGAAGAAAAGTAGGAAGAAGAAGAAAAAAAAAGAAGAAAGAGAAGGAAGAAAAGAAAAAGGAAGAAGGAGGAGGAGGAAAAGGAGGAGGAGGAGAAGGAGGAGGACGAGAAGAAGAAGGAGGAGGATGAGAAGAAGGAGGAAGAGGAGGAGGAGGAGAAGGAAGAGGAGGAGGAGGAGGAGAAGAAGAAGAAGAAGAAGAAGAAGAAGAAGAAGAAGAAGAAGAAGAAAAAGAAGGAGGAGGAAGAGGAGGAGAAGAAGAAAAAGAAGGAGGAGGAGGAGGAGAAAAGGAAGAAGGAAAAGGAGGAGGGGAAGAAGAAAAAGAAGAAGAAGAAGAAGGAGGAGAAGGAGGAGGAGGAGAAAAAGAAGAGAAAGAAGAAGAGGAGGAGGAGGAATTCTTGGTGCTATGTGTCTCTTATGCCTATGAGGCCTGAAAGAGTCCAGACCAATGGTTTTCAATTGATTCAGCACATTTGCCTGAATGAGGTCAAGGGCATTCTAGATTCAGAAAAAACATCATGCTGCTTTCTAACCATTTACAATTCGGAAGGATACAAAACACATTTTCTCATTAAGTTTTAAACCCATACAGATTCCAAAAGAAATTAAATGCATGTGTTTCTGATTCATTCACACTTAACTCATCAAAGAGCTATTGATATCCAAGAAACCTTCAGAGCTTCCTTGAAAAATTATTGAAAGTATGGGATTATTTTTTGAACCTCGAAATTACATTTTTCCAAGAATAAGAATAATGAAAAACAATTGAGTTTAAATGGATATGAAGCACTGCCAAAGCTCCCCTTAATTGTCCTCAAGAAAGCCCAATTGCTTTCATCAGCTTTTTCTGTCTTCCCATAGACTTTTTTTCCCTTTGAGTAGTTAGGCTAGAGAAGATGAAAGTGGGATGAGAGATTTGACTAGATATTTGGAAGCTACTGTATATGGTGATCTTCGGTCTAAACATTCACCTCCTTTCACAATGATGATCTCAATCACACATCTTGAGTGGCAGTACAATGGGAAGAGCACTAACTTTGGAGCCAGAGATTCCAGGACCTGGATTCAGATCTCACCTTGAGATTTGTGTGATCTCAGGCAAGTCTATTAGCCTTTCTGAGACTTGCAGCAGAAGATGGTCTCTCAGGTCCCTTCTATATCAATATCTAAGATTCTAGGACTACTAGAAAGCTGGCTAGGCTGCTGCAAGGTAGTATTATTTGATTGGTGCCCAAAGACTCACTCTTTGGGAATAGATACTGTATTTATTGTTCTGGTGTGTCAGTCTGATCTAGTAATTAGCCTTGGGATGTAGAAAGCGTTTTTAGGTCTTTTTTTTTTTTTTTTTTTTTTTTTTTTTTTACAAGTGTGTTTAACTCACACAAGCAGATATTGGGTCTAACTTGCAAAAAACCCAACATCTGGGGAATAGGGTGAGAGGCCAAGGGACAGGAGTATTCAGAGCAAAGGATCTCACATGTCAGATGAGGAAAGGTATAAGTGGGGTCTCAGGAATGGGTTTAAAATTAATGAGAAATGTGCCCCGCATCCTTCTGAACTTTAAGTGGTTGAAAAACAACATGAACTTTTACTGAATCTAAAAGAATTATAGAGAGGGGCCAGGTACTACCATTTTGAAGGCCTTAAGAGGAGGAAGAAAGGAAGAAAGAGAAAGAAGAGAAGAAGAGGAAGATGATATAGTGATGATTTGTAGAGAAGCCACCTGGAAGAGATTTTACTTCTGTATATCTGGGACATCTGAGTCCTATGTTTTTTTCTCCAAAGCAGCTCAAATGACATGACTGAGAACTATGAATTTTGTAGAGATTAGAACTCACTCCTTATTCCTTTCTCAACTCAGGTATCTCAAGTGAGAAGATTATCCATGAGCAAATAGATACCTGATTTCCCCTTCCCACTCTCTGACTCCATGAATAAAAAACATACCACCTAATAAAATAGGTGTAGTAGTATTTATGTATGCATTACCTTGCAAGATATTATTCAGGTATTTCATTTACAACCAACTTTTCATGACCCTGTTTGGGGCTTTCTTAGCAATATATATATATGGAGCAGCTAGGTGGGGCAGTGTATAAGAGCACCAGCCCTGAAGTCAGGAGGACCTGAGTTCAAATTTGATCTCAGACACTTAATATTCCTTAGCTGTGTGACCCTGGGCAAGTCACTTAACCTCCATTGCCTCAGCAAAATAATAATAATAATATATATATGTATGTATATATATATGTGTGTATATATATATACATATATATATATATATATAGTTGTGGTTTGCCATTTCTTTCTCTAGCTCATTTTACAGATGAGGAAATTGAGGTAAACAGGGTTAAGTGATTTGTCCAAGGCCACATAGCTAGGAAGGATCTGAGGCTAGATTTGAACTCAGGTCTTCCTGACTCCAGGCCTTACTCTAATTCACCACATAGCGGCAAAGGGCTCAAAAATATACACAGGGGGCCTCATCAGCTAACAGCTAAGAGAGGGAGGGAAGGAAGGAGGAAAGGAAGGAAGGAAGGAAGAAAGGAAAGAGGAAGAAAGGGAAAGAAGGAAGAAGGAGAGGGAGGGAAGGAAGGAGAGAGGGAAAAAAGAAGGGAAGGAGGGAGGGAAGGAAGGAGGGGAAGCAGGGAAGGAAGGAGGGGAAGGAGGGAAGGAAGGAGGGAGGAAAGGAAGGAAGGAAGGAAGGAAGGAAGGAAGGGAGGAAGGAAGGAAGGAAGGAAGGGAGGAAGGAAGAAAGGAAGAAAAAACACTTTAACAGGTGTTCAAAAGTAATACAAAACATCAGTATTAATTGGTGGTACTCTTGAGAGTTTCACACATCATTGTCCCCAAAAGGTTCCTATAAAGATCTGCATTCCCAGATCAGTCTCCCTGGCACAGGCCTCTTCCCACTCTTCTCCGTACTCCACTCAGTAGCCAAAGTGATTTTCCCATAATGCAGTTCCAACCATGTCACTATCCAATTCAATAAATGCCACTGATCACCTCCAAGATCAAATATAAAATCCTTTTGAACCTTGAGAATTTTTCACACACTGGTCCCTTCCTATCCTTCTAGTTTCTCGCACTTGGCTCCCTTCTATGTTCTCTGCAATCTACTGATGTTGGCGTCCTTGCTGTTTCTCCTAAATGCACATTTTCACAGGCTAGCCTCTATACTGTGATGCTTTCTCTTCTCACCTCTGTCTCCTGTCTTTCCCCTCATCTTCCAACTCATCTGCTTTCTGCCATAGGCCTTTCTTAGGCCTCTCTCTATGAGACTACCTCCTATTATATCCTATCATATCCTAACAATATATCACATATTATGTGGTATATGTGTTATATCATATATACATATTATATATAATATGTGTATATATGTACATGAAACAAATTTATCTCCCATTTATTCTCTATATAATTTTGTATGTACAAATGTTTGCAAGCTATTTTCTTTACTAGAAGATATAATTCGTGAGAGCAAGGACTGTTTTGTTTTGTTTTGCTTTGCTTTGCCTTTATTTGAATTACCAGTACTTATCACAAGACCTGCCACATAGTAAACATTTAATGGGGAAAGGAATAAGCATTTATATAGCACCTACTATATACCAAGGATTTTGCTAAGCACTTTTTTTTAATTAAAGCTTTTTATTTGCATAACATATGTATGGGTAGTTCCTCAGCATTGATCTTTACAAAGCTTTTCGTTACAAATTTTACCCCCACTCCCCACCCCTCCCCTAGATGGCAGGAAGTCCATTACATGTTAACAATGATAAAATACTTGACAAGTTGTTGTGCAAGAAAAATCCTATCTGCAAGAAAAAAAAATCAGAGAAAGGAAACACACTGCACACTGCTAAGCACTTTCACAAATATGATCTTATTTGATCATCACAACAACTGTTGGGAAGTACATGTTATTATGAATCCCGTTTTATAGCTGAAGAAACTGAGACATACAGGCAGAAATTAAGTGACTTTCCCAGGGTTACACAGTTTATAAATATCCTAAAGCCAGATTTAAGCACAGAACTTCTTTTTATTTATTTCTTTTTCTTTCTTTTTCTTTTTTTTTCTTATTAAAACTTTTTATTTGCAAAACATATGTATGGGTAATTCTTCAACATTAACCCTTACAAAGCTTTGTTACAAATTTCCCTCCCCCTACTCCCCACCCTTCCCCTAGATGGCAGGATATCCACTACATGTTAATTATGATAAAATACTTGACAAATTGAATATATGTATACGTATTTCCACACTTATCATTTTTGTGCAAGAAAAATCGTATCTACAAGAAAAAAAATCAGATAAAGGAAACACAGTGAAAGCAAACATCAACAGAGAGCGTGAAAATGTTATGTTGTGGTCCATATTTCACATCCCTCTCTCTGGGTGTATATGGCTCTCTTCACCGAACAATTGGAACTGGTTTGAAGCATTTCATTGTTGAAGAGAGCCATGTCCATTAGAACTGATCCTCATATAGTCTTGTTGTTGCCGTGTATAATGATCTCCTGGTTCTGCTCATTTCACTCAGCATCAGTCCATGCAAGTCTCTCCAGGCCTCTCTGAAATCATCCTGCTGGTCGTTTCTCACAGAACAATAATATTCCATAACATTCATATACCATAATTTATTCAGCCATTCTCCAATTGATGGGCATCCATTCAGTTTCCAGTTTCTAGCCACTACAAAAAGGGCTGCCACAAACATTCTTGCACATGAAGCACAGAACTTCTTGACTCTACACTCAGCACTCTATTCACCATGCCATGTGTTTATGGAATGAATTTCTCTGACTGGCAGAGAAATGAAGTGATTTGCCCAAAATTAGAAAACTAGTTGGTGGCAAAATCAGGATTAGAAGCCCAGTTTCTTTACTCTTCATTTTACGTATTTGAAAACTGAGCTTTATCTTTAGCTGATTTACTGACAGGCATACAGGGAAGAAGCAGCATAGCCAGAATCACTTTTCCAAATCCATCTTCCCTTTCTGCTACACACTATGTTGCCATTGAAATTAAACTTCATTTATTTAACAATTTGGCTGCAAGCCAGCCCTTTCTAAGTTATTTGGAATGATATAATTGCTCTCAGTTTTTTTTGCTATTGACAAATAATAACTGCATTAGCCCCTTGTTATATGTACCAGTTGCCACCACTACAGGTGAAGGGTTTTTTCTTAGCTGCCCTTTCATCCAGCCTCCCACATTTCTACATGGCTCATTTTAGTTGTAAGGGGGAGAAACAGAGACAGAGAGACACAGAGAAAGAGAAAGAGAGAGAGAAAGAAACAGAAACAGAGACAGACAGAAACAGAGAGAGGAGAAAAAGAAAGAGACAAAGACAGAGAGACACAAAGACAGACAGAGGGGGAAGAGAGAGAGAGGAGAAGGAAAGAGAGAGAGAGAGAGAGAGAGAGAGAGAGAGAGAGAGAGAGAGAGAGAGAGAGAGAGAGAGAGAGAGAGAGGCAGAAGTGAGGGGGAAGAAGAGGAGGGCAGGGAGATGGAGAGAGATGAGACACACAGAAAGAGACTGAGAAAAAAACAAAATGACAGACAGAAAAAGACACAGAGAGACAAAGACACATAGAAAGAGAATCAGAGGACAGGATGAAATAGAGAGAGACAGAGACAGAGTGATAAAACAAGTCTTCATCTGTCTAATAGAAATGGAAAGCCATGACCAAAAGGAGCAGATTCCATCAGGGTGGAAATAATAACCAAGACGGAGCCAGAGCCATAAACTCTTGACAGAAATGGTATTAGAGAAAGCTGAGTTACTTTGAAAAGCAAAAGGCTTTTTCAATTGCTCTTGCACTGATTGTAAAACCAAGAAGACAATGAATTTACAGTTAGTAAGAGGACATTGGTGGGGCTGACTGCTTTCCAGCAGTGTATCAGCTGAGATCTGTGTATGTGAGCTTCATTTTCAAACTGCAGTCATATTCATCTAAACAGCCTCTATTAATATTATTTAACATGGGGATGTGGTATGGGGAAGGGGAGAGCAGTTGACAACATTACAAACAGACATCACCTGACCCCACTGTCTAAATTCAGTGGACAGACAAGACACAAAAACATAATTGAGGGAAGTCCTTCAGGGAAAGGAAGACTAGATGTTAAAACTACCTTAACTGTGAACATGGAAACCATAACTGACATTGATGTGGTGTTTATGGTTACAAAGTATCTGCTGTTGCTGCTGCTGCTGTTGCATGTGTGTGTATGTCTGTTTGAGGAAACTGTATGGTGATAATGATTAAGAAAGACAAGATCATCTTTAGAGGTGAGGAAACATTTTAAAAATACAAAAAATTGAGCAGAGGGTCAGTCAGATGTCAGATAAGTAAGCTGTCTTCCTACTTCTTGTGTTAAAGCTAATAAAACACTTTTTTAGAAAACATAAAATGTACCTGATGAAACTTCTCTAATCCATGATCAGTCCTCTCTTTCTGTTCTTAGTTGTTCTGGTCTGTTGATTATGTTCATTTAAAAAAACAAACAACACAACCAAAATACTTGTCATTTGATCTACCCTGTGAGGTTGGCAGAGCAGGTATGCTCATTTTATAGATAAGGATATCATGAGTTAAGTGACCTCACCAAGATCACATAGCTAATAAGTGGCAGAGAGCCTAATTCTATTTAGTCCAAATTTAGGGCTCTGCTGATATCAAATTTTCTGCTTAACCCAACCTATAATCCAGTTTAGTCCAATAAGTAAAACCCAACAAATTAAAGAATATGTACAATAGGTCACTATGGACCATTCTCTATCATCATGTTTTTCCTTATTTATTTAGTCAGGAGTTAAAAAGTAGTACCAATGAAGGTCAGGTTGTAGATTCAAACCTCACACCGATTGGTTAGCTTAGTTACATTTTGAGACTATAGATCATATTCCTAGCCTTGGTCAGTTATCAGGAGAGAGTATCAGAATCCTAAATAGTAATCAAAATCACAATTGGGAGGAGGGAGCACAGGGACAGATTGAGAATGTCATGTGTAAAGAACAGTCCAACTCCAGATGGCTATGCTGGAAGAAGAGACAGCTAATCAGGTAGAAAATCTGACTCTCACTTCCCCTACCAGGCAGCTAGATGCCATTAAAATTAGAAAGACCCCTCTTCTTGAGTTCAAATCCAGCCTCAGAAATTTTGTGACCCTGGCCAAGTCATTTAACCCTATTTGCCCCAGTTTCTCCTGTAAAATACCTGAAACCAGGTTACCAAGAGTCAGAAATGACTGAACAATGAAACTCCTCCTCCTTCATGATTTAAAGGGAAAGTCAGCCCAAGGGAGGATCAGCCCATCTCTGGAAAAAAAAGTTAACTGTGTGACACACTAGACAAAGAGTCTTTCAGCCATTATGAGGGTGAAGGCTTTCCCTGTGTTTCCAATTTCTTTTTCATCTCTGTTTGCTGTGATGCTATGTCTCTTTTCCTGCTCTCTGGTATTTCTTTTAGGATGATTGATCATGGAAGGTGAGGAGATAAAGGGATGGGATGGAGTAGGAGGCAACAAGATATGGGCAGATATTTGGCATTTTCTTTTTCAAATCTCTAAGGCAGTAATTTAAAAAAGCATTTGCTAAGTAGATAATATGTACCAGGCACTAAGCCAGAGATACAAAGAAAGGCAAAAAACAGTCTCTTCCCTAGAGGAATCTACGATCTAAGAGAGGAGACAACATGCAGATAGCCATGTATAAACAAGCTATATTTAGTATAAATAGGGGGTAATAAACATGGCAAAGGTATCAGAATTAAGAGGAATTGGGAAAAACTAGGGAAAAAGGTAGAGATGAGGAGGGAAAACATTCCAGGAATGGTGACAACCAGTAAAAATGCCTGAAGCCAAGAGATAAAGGAATAGCAAGGAAGCCCATGTCATTGGAGAGAATGTGGGAGGAGGAGTGTGTGTGTGCACGCGTGTAAAGCATAAGATTGGGAAGACCGGAGGGTTGGGTGGGTGGGGGGCAGGGGGGGTGGAGGTAGCAAGTTATGAAAGACTTTAAATACTTTATATTTGATCCCATAGATGTTAGAGTCATTGAAGTATCAAGTGTATATGTGTGCATATAGGTGTAGGGGTCATATATTGAGACCTGTGCTTTAGAAAAGTCACATTATGGGCAGCTAGGTGGTGCAGTGGATAGGGCACCCGCCCTGAAATCAAAAGGGCCTGAGTTCAAATCTCAGACACTTAAGACTTCCTAACTGTGTGACTCTGGGCAAGTCACTTAACCCTGATTGCTTCATTAAATTAAAAAAAATAAAATAAAGAAAAGTCACATTGGTAGCTGAATGGATGAACTGGAATGGAGATCTGAAACAGGTAGACTTTCCAGGCATGAGGTAATGAAGGCCTGTGAAATATTATAAGATGCTGATTGACAGGGCTTTGGCAACAGTTTGGATATGGAACATCAGGTATCAAGGATGACACCTGAATTGCAAGCCTGGGGAAGATGGTAGTAGTATCAACAGTAATAAGGAAGTTGGGAAGATAAGGAGGGTTGAGGAAAATAATGAATTTAGTGAGTTTGATGTCTACAAGCCATGAGATGTCTAATAAACAGTTAGAAAAGCAAGATTGGAGGTTAGCAATAGATAGGTTGATCTGAGGGTCATCAAGCTACAAATTGTAGAGAAAAAGCCATGAGAATAACTTTATGCAGAGGAAGTATGTTTGTACTGGAGCCAAAGTAAACAGCTGTATCTAAAAAGCAATGATAAATATTATTCCTAATGGAGGAGCCCAAGTTATATTGGGTGAGTTTCCCCATTTCTCTTGAAATTGGCAACTTTCTCTCAAGGTGTGATTTTATAGGAAACAGCACCTATTTTGTGACTTGGATAGTGTTGTTGTGAATAATTGTGTTGATAATTTATTTTTCTGTGAACTATCTTCCTATTCTTTAAAAATAGCATTTTATTTTTCCAAATACATGCAAAAATAGTTTTCAACATTCACCTTTGCAAAACCTTGTGCTCCAAATTTTTCTCCCTGTGTTACCCTATTCTCCCTCCCCTAGGCAGCAAGCAATCTGATATAGGCTCATCATGTGCAATTCTTCCAAATGAATTTCCAGGTTCATTATGCTCTATTCTGTCTTAATTAAACACTTTGATATTTGATTTGTGATTCCCGGGTGGTCTATGAATACAAATTATGCCTTGGAATAAGGGCTTAAATAACTTTTGTACAATTAGGATTACCCTCCCCCCAAAAAAACCTTGAAAGTCCTAAACTTTCAGAGCTGAGTGGGACCATTGGTTACATATCATTTGGTCACAGAGGAGGGAAAACAAAGTGTTAATGTTATCCTGTGATTTTATACCACACTATAATTTTCATGCCATCCCATGAATACAGTTGGGCTTCTGGCTTTAGATCAGTATTGACAAATTAGAAGTAGACATGAAAAATTTTTCTTTAAGTGAAAAATATAATGGCTTGTGATGAAAAAAAAACAAAGAAAAGAGAATTTTATAATTAATTTTTGCATTTGGCATTTAGTAGTCTAGGAGTATTCATCAGCCAGAGATGAAATTTTTGTCAGAATTATCCAGACTAGCTTTAGTATGGCATGCTGGAGTCTTAGACTTTAATTTAGGATGCTTGAATTCCAATCTAATTTTTGGCATATACTAATTATTCTTATTAGCTATTGTGTCTCCCCTTAGAATATAAGCTCCTTGAGGTCAGGAACTGTTTAATTTTTGTCCTTGCAATGGATGTTTGGCACGATAGCACTCCCTGGACAGCACCACTCCAAATGGAGTACCTGGAAAGTCAGCTTCCAGGAGAATTGTAATTATGTTTAAGGAAGTATCTCAAAGAGATCGTGGACCATTTGTAGCCATTCTGTAATTGGTTCCCATCAGCTAACCATGTGTTGAAGATGAGCTCTCTGATTCGTTATAGAAGCTTTCAAAAAGCTTTATCAGCCACAGCTCCTCTTGTGCTCCATTCTCTTTTGGCTTCATTTGATAACTCCTTAACTTAGGGAGTCTTTCAAGGGATCCTGCCAACCTGGGCTATTCTGAAAAGTCCAAAGAGTAAGCCAGAAAATCTAGGAATCAGAGTACAATTTTAGTCATCTCAGGATGGACGTTCTAAGGAACAAGGAGTGACCTTCAGTACCTAGCCTAGCAATAGCTGAGATTCTGACTCATCTGGCAATCATGTCACATCTGTATATAAACTTGGTGACACTAGTGCTAGGTAGGAACTGAGCTCAGATTTGAACCAAATATCCCAGAGACCAAAGTGGTATGGAGGAGAGTGTGCCTTGGAAGTTTGGATGGAGCAGAAAATGTTTGTATATGTGCTATTGTTATATATTTGAATTAAACATCCTTTTGTAAAAATAATAAGCCATATATAGTAGAATTGTTGTACTATATACAGGCCCCTGACACTGGGAAAACAGTCTGTTGGAGCTTGAGCCAGTAGCAATAAGGAAAAAAAGCCATTCCACAAACTCCTCGGTGTACTAAGAACCCAGATGTAGCCTTTTTAGTTCTTTGAGAAAGAACCAAAGCATTTTTCTACCCCAAATGTGTAGCCCTGTGCTTGTTCCATAAGAACTGCTTAAGAAATACTTGTTAATAGATTGTAAACAAGTCAATCAACCTTTCCCAGGGATTGAGCTTTGTAAAAATATAAAACAAAAATCATTCTTCCTCTACCTTGAAGTAATGGATGGATCTTTTAAAAGATTTTTTTTTGTGAGAAGTGGATAATCAAAATTGAGAATTCTAAAATTAGTAGGACCAGCTTCAGCATCAGATCCACACCACCAACTCATTTTAAGTTTCTACAGTTTTCTTACTTTGCTCTGCTCTGCTTTTGTGAGGAGGTCAGACTATAAAGGAAGGATCTGTTAGGAGAATACTCTCAGGAATTGTGTCTGCCAGCTTTCTTCAAGAAGGTCATGAAATACTTTCTGTTTCCAGGTTACATAAGAGATATAAACCTTAAAAAACTTTATCAGATTGAAATACTTTTTACTCCCTTTTCTCTCTCCCCAAAACGTTCAATGTAGAAATTTCATTTTTAAAAGTAGGAAAGAAGGAATGAGTCTGGAATGAATATTAGACATCATTTAATCCAACTTCTTTATCTTTCTTAGTAAACTGAGGCCCACACAAGTGAAATGACAATATTGTAGAATTAAATTCTGGAACCCAAGAATTCTGATTTCCAATTCAGTAATTAATTGAAAGATAGAAGAGACACTAGAATTAATCTGATCGATTTGCAGAAACTCAATTTGAGGCCCAGAAAGTCTATTTTGTTCCCCCCAAGCTTACACAATCAGAATTCAAACCTATAGCTTCTGATTGCAGATGCACTAGTTGTTCCATTACTGCAGGCTGCCATTTTTCCTAATGATGGCTATTCATCTAATGATGAAGAGGAAGCTGAATTTGCAGCTTCCCTTTAGGTCAGAATTCTTTAAATACAGAAGATATACAGTATGTTTTATTTTCTTTTAAATAAGCTGCTCCCCCTAGAATAGTCTTACCCTAACCCACCAGGCTAACCTGAGGAAAAATTGATGATAAAAAGGAGGAAAAATATTCAAAGTTCTTAAGGTGCTTGCAAACTTGAAGAACAGATATACAAAAATAAGAAATGACCAAACCTGATTAATTCCCTTGGGAATTGATGACTGGGAACTCAGGGAAGGAAGAGTTACTTACAAAAACATTCACCTGCAAAATTCCTTTAAATAAGGAACTCCTCCTTTACTTAAGATCCCTTTCTAAATCATTAATGATGGGAATGAGGGTGGAAGTGGGAAAAGAGATGGAAGAGAAACTGAGAAGTCATAATCTAAAGATTTAAGAGGCAATTCCAACTGAAAATCAAAATGTCTCTGACATTAATTTTAAATAGGGAGATAGAATTTTTACACAGATTCTGTTTATACTTTTACAAACATGCATATGCATCTGTTAAAAAAAAACCCCAATAACAAAGCATATCTGTAGTCTTAAACTTAAATCTTGGGAAATTAATTCTGCATTATAAAAATGGAATTTAATAGGATTATAAAGTCATAGGCTTACAAATGGAAGAGACCTTTAAGGTCATCTAATTGAATCTTCTGATTATACAGATGTGGACAGTGAGTTCCAGAAAGATTGGCTGGAGATACTGAGAGGCAATTTTTTTTATCCCTCCCTTCTTTACCTCCCCTCTCCCCAAGACAGTAAGCAAGCTGATATAGGCTATAAAATTTCCATCTTGAAATCCAATGTTCTTTCTGCTGACCTATATTAAGAACTGGCTAGAAATGTTACAAATAATACAAGGCAAACTTTGTTCTTTGTTTTCCTAATTTCAAGGGCTATTTCAGTCACTTTAAATATTGTTTCTTGAGCTGTAATTTAATATAAAGATGGGAATGGCTGAGAAATGTGAGAAATATTTTGGAAAGCTTGGGTCAGAAGTCTCATGCTTTTACATCATGAATACTTTGAGAAAAGAATTGACAGGCTCAGAATATGAAAAATACCAAATGATAACATAAAAAATAAAATTGATTATATCTTTTTTTTTAACCTGAGGCAATTGGAGTTAAGTGACTTGCCCAGGGTCACACAGCTAGGAAGTATTAAGTGTCTGAGATCAGATTTGAACTCAGGTTCTCCTGACTTCAGGGCTGGTGCTCTATTCACTGCACCACCTAGCTGCCCCAAATTGATTGTATCTTGATGTCCAGGAAAAGATTCATTATTGATGTGGGAGTCATCCTTATATCAATTATCTGTGTGTAGTCAACCACTGACTTATCAGAGCTCAAAGTAGAAATGGCTAAAAACTAAGATTAATAATGAGGAAAATCTAAGACATACAATCAAATAGACTCAATCTTGAGTTAATTAAATGAGTAATTATAAATTATAAATATTTAATAGTAGAAATGACATGCATTATAATGATTTGTAGACAAGACGGAATTTAAAGAAATATGGAAAGTTCTATACGAACTGCTGCAAAGTAAAGTAAGCAGAGCCGAGAAAATAATATACATCACAAATTGTTGCGATTTAGTCATTCAGGTATAGCCAATTCTCTGTGACCTTGTGGATTCTTGAATGCTAAAGGTGTCCATAAAGCTTTCTTGGCAAAGATACTGAAGTTGTTTTTCTTCTCCAGGAGATTAAGGCAAGAGTTAAATGAATTGCCTAGGATTACAAAGCTAGTGTCTGAGGCTAAATTTGAGCTCATTTTCCTAATACTAGACCTAGCACTATACACAATAAAGTACAACAATGTAAATCAAATGAACAATCACACACACATATGTGAATATTATAGAATTCAAGCATGATGCGGATGAAGAGATTTGAGAAGACACTCTCAATCTATCTTTTTGTGGAGGTGGGAGGTCCATAGATATTGTACATTGCAAGCATTTTCAGAGTTTTTCAATATATTGATTTATTGTGCTGATTTTTTTCCTGTTTTTCTTTCATTTTTAAAAATACTATTTGTTATATGGGATGAATTTCTGAGAGGGGGAAGAAAAAAGATACTTGAGTAAACAATAAAGATATAAAAAATAGAAGTTATCAGTAAAAATTAATGGAAAAAAAGGTGATTAACCAGCTATAAAGGAGTAAGTATATAACAATACATCTTCCCACAAAATTCTAGAATGGAAATAAATGATTTTTAAGCACTTAGAAGAGAAAGAGATTATTAACAGACAGTATGAGTTCACTAAAAAGAAGTCATAAAAATAGTCCAATTTTCACTTTTCAACAGAATATTTTGACTACCAATAAGTTTCTTTATCTGTAAAGTAGAGAATTGGACTAAATAACTTCTGAGGTTGTTTTCAGCTCTAGACCTGTAACCGTGTGCTAAATTAATAAAAGGATAATATCCAGATCAAGGAGAATAAGAGTTTCACTGGACTCATAACAGGTTAGGTCACATCTGGGATCTTATTGCCTACTCTGGATACCACATGTGAAGGGAAGCATTAGCTACAGATCATCTGGAATAGGGTGACCAAGACAGGGAGTTCATAAGGAATTATAGATTCATAAGGGGGACCCATGAAAAGATTATGTGATCCCCCACAGACTTGTCTACTTATGAAGTATCCCAAAAGACTTTTTGATCTCTTCTTGGATAACTTATGTCCTTTGTGTTTTTGTGATATTGCTCTCACTGGAGTTACCTTCTACCTGTTTACCACTTTTTTTTTTTTCAAAGTAAAAGAAATCAGTGGTAGAACAAAGAGTGGCAGAATAAAGGCAGGGAGTCACCAAATTCCCCTCCAAACAACTCTAAAATAATGTTCAAAATCAATTCTAGAGTGGTAGAACCAATAAAAAGACAGGGTAAAACAGTTTTTTAGCCCAAGACAATTTAGACAACAGGAAATGTCTGTCTTGCTGGAGTGAGAGCAGAATGCAGTTCAGGTAACATGGAACCCTGGCAAGCCAACAGCAGACTATACTCCTGCTAAGTCCTAAGGGGCAACTGAATTGGCAACAGTGACTTCCAGAATTCTCAGCCCCCAGATAGTGGTCAAATCAACTGATCAAAAGGAGATAACTGGAAACACTTTTCTGACACTGAATGCAGGGTTTTGTTGCATTATCCATGTGGGAATCTGGGTTTCAGGCCCAGGTCACAGTCTCAGAAGAAGAAGAAGCACACTAGAGCTCACAGCTACAAGGAACGGAGACCCTGGTCACTGTTCTAGGGCAAAAAATAGTGTTTATGATCACTTATAAGCCAGAACACAGGAAAGGAAAGCACTGACCACACCTCTCCTTCAATCATACCACTTCAGAAGAATTGAAAACTTACAGGTTTCCAGAATTAGTACTGAAAACAACAGCACAAAAAATCTGAAGCTTGAGACAGTGTAACTTCCACCAAGGGAACAGAACCCAACTTTAACATAAAGTTAATAGTCAAGAAATAGACTGGAAAAATCAGCAAGAAACAACAAAAATAACTTGACTAGAAACTTACTATGGTGATAGGGAAGATTAAAATAAACTCAGAAGGGACAACAATGTCAAAATGCCTACACACAAAGCATCAAAGAAAAATGTGAATTGGTTTCAGACCCAAAAAAGATAATTTTAAAAATCAAGTAAAAGAGGTAGAAGAAAAAATAGGAAAAGAGAAATGAGAGTCATTATATAAAATTGAAGAAAAGCCTTCAAAAGAAAAATTGATGTTGAATTAAATAAAAGACTTTCAAGCATACCTGTTGAAAAGATTAGAGCTGAACAGAAAATTTGATTTTTAAATACAAGACTCAAAAGAAGTGTAAAAAGATACCCAGAAAAGAGAAATAATGAGGGATTCAACAAGGCTAAACTGTTTGCATTTGTACATGGGAAGATAATACTTGTGAATCCTAAGGATTTTATAATTATTAGAGCAGGTAAATGAAATATACATGGATGAGCAGGCATGTATGTGAGTTGACTATGATAGGATGATATCCAAAAAAACTAAACAAAAACAAAAACAAAACTAAGGGATGAGAAACAGGGATGCACTGGGAAAAGAAGGAGAGTAGTGTAGAATGGAGTAAATTATCTCACACAAAAGTGGTATGAAAGAGATGGAGGGAAACATAGAAGATAGTGGGCAAAGCTTGAACCTTATTCTCATTGGAATTGGTTAAAGAGGGAATGAAATGCATATTCAGTTAAGTTTAATAATCTTTCTCACCCTACAGGGAAATAGGAGGGGAGGTAGATAAGAGAAGGATTGCTGATAGAAGGCAGGGCAGATTCAGGGAGGTGGTGGTCAGAAGCAAAACATTTAAGAGGGACAAGGTGAAAGGAGAGAGAGAGAGAGAGAGAGAGAGAGAGAGAGAGAGAG
>JAJPUD010001465.1:416926-431490 GCA_023553655.1 Myrmecobius fasciatus | reverse complement strand
ATATTTTCCCAGTTTACTGCTACCCTTCTAATCTTGTCTGCATTCATTTTGTTTGTACAAAAACTTTTCAACTTGATATAGTCAAACTTATCTATTTTGTGATTAATGATGACCTCTAGTTCTTCTTTGGTCACAAATTCTTTCCCCCTCCACAGGTCTGAGAGGTAAACCATCCTACATTGTTCTAATTTGTTTATAATATCATTCTTTATGCCTAGATCATGAATCCATTTTGACCTTATCTTGGTATATGGTGTTAGGTGTGGGTCAATGCCTAATTTCTTCCAGACTAGTTTCCAATGATCCCAGCAGTTTTTGTCAAATAGTGAGTTTTTATCCCAAAAACTGGGGTCTTTCGGTTTGTCAAACACTAGATTACTATTGTCATTGAGTATTTTGTTCTGTGAACCTAACCTATTCCACTGATCCACTACTCTATTTCTTATCCAGTACCAAATGGTTTTGCTGACCACTGCTTTATAATATAGTTTTAGATCTGGCGCAGCCAGGCCATCCTCATGATGCAAAAATTTTAAATAAGATTTTAGCAATGAGATTACAGAAAGTCATCCCCAGGATAGTACACTATGACCAAGTAGGATTTATACCAGAGATGCAGGGCTGGTTCAATATTAGGAAAACTATCAGCATAATTAATTATATTAATAACCAAATTAACAAAAACCATATGATTATCTCAATAGATGCAGAAAAAGCCTTTGACAAAATCCAACACCCTTTCCTATTAAAAGCACTAGAGAGTATAGGAATAAATGGGCTTTTCCTTAAAACGATCAGCAGCATCTATTTAAAACCATCAGCAAGCATCATATGTAATGGAGACAAACTAAAATCATTCCCAATAAGATCAGGAGTGAAACAAGGCTGCCCACTGTCACCATTACTATTTAATATTGTATTAGAAATGTTAGCTTTAGCAATAAGAGAAGAAAAAGAGATAAAAGGAATCAGAGTAGGTAATGAAGAAACCAAATTATCACTCTTTGCAGATGACATGATGGTATACTTAGAGAACCCTAGAGATTCAACTAAAAAACTACTAGAAACAATTCACAACTTTGGCAAAGTTGCAGGATTCAAAATTAATCCACATAAATCATCAGCATTTTTATATATTACCAACAAAGTTCAGCAGCAGGAGATACAAAAAGAAATTCCATTCCAAATAGCAGATGATAGGATAAAATATTTGGGAATCTATCTGCCAAGGAAAAGTCAAAAACTATACGAACTAAATTACAAAACACTTTCCACACAAATAAAATCAGACCTAATCAATTGGAAAAATATTAAGTGCTCATGGGTAGGCAGAGCAAACATAATAAAAATGACAATACTACCCAAACTAATCTACTTATTTAGTGCCATACCAATCAAACTCCCAAGAAATTATTTTACAGATCTAGAAAAAATAGTAGCAAAG
Source organism: Myrmecobius fasciatus (assembly GCA_023553655.1). Lineage (NCBI taxonomy): Eukaryota > Metazoa > Chordata > Mammalia > Dasyuromorphia > Myrmecobiidae > Myrmecobius > Myrmecobius fasciatus. The sequence goes on along the minus strand of JAJPUD010001465.1, from coordinate 430,046 downwards.
TTCATTTGGAAGAACAAAAGGTCAGGGATTTCAAGGGGATTAATGAAAAAAAAAGGCAGATGAAGGTGGCCTTGCTGTACCAGATCTAAAACTATATTATAAAGCAGCGGTCATCAAAACCGTTTGGTACTGGATAAGAAATAGAGCAGTGGATCAGTGGCACAGGATAGGTTATCAGGACAACCTAGACATTAACCTTAACAATCTAGTGTTCGATAAACCCAAAGACCCCAGCTTTTGGGATAAATACTCTCTATTTGGCAAAAACTGCTGGGAAAATTGGAAACTAGTGTGGAAGAAATTAGGGCTTGACCCATACCTAACACCACATACCAAGATAAGATCTAAATGGGTTCATGATCTAGATATAAAGAGGGACTTTGTAAGCAAGTTAGAGGAACGTAATATAATTTATCTCTCAGACCTGTGGAGGTGGAACAAATTTATGTCCAAAGAAGTCTTGGAACTCCTAATTGAACACCAGATGGATAATTTTGACTATATTAAGTTAAAAATTTTTTTTTTTTTTTTTTTTTTTTCAGTGACGATTTGTCTATTAGCATCTAAATGGGAAATCATCTTTACATTTAATGGTTCTGATAAAGGCCTCATTTCTAAAATATATAGAGAATTGTCTCATATATATAAGAATTCAAGCCACTCTTCAATAGATAAGTGGTCAAGGGATATGAACAGACAATTTTCAGATGATGAAATTAAAACCATCTCTAGTCATATGAAAAGTTGCTCCAAATCACTATTGATCAGAGAAATGCAAATTAAGACAACTCTGAGATACCACTATACACCTGTCAGATTGGCTAAAATGACAGGAAAAGATAACGATGAATGTTGGAGGGGATGTGGGAGGGCTGGGACACTAATACATTGTTGGTGGAACTGTGAACGGATCCAACCATTCTGGAGAGCAATTTGGAGCTATGCTCAAAAAGTTGTCAAACTGTGCATACCCTTTGACCCAGCAGTGTTTCTACTGGGCCTATATCCCAAAGAGATCTTAGAGGAGGGAAAGGGACCCACATGTGCAAGAATGTTTGTGGCAGCCCTTTTTGTAGTGGCTAGAAACTGGAAACTGAAGGGATGCCCATCAATTGGAGAGTGGCTGAATAAATTATGGTATATGAATGTTATGGAATATTATTGTTCTGTAAGAAACAACCAGCAGGACGATTTCAGAGAGGCCTGGAGAGACTTGCATGAACTGATGCTGAGGGAAACGAGCAGAACCAGGAGATCATCATGCACAGCAACAACAGTATTACATGATGATCAATTCTGATGGACATGGATCTCTGCAATAAAGAATTGTCTCAAACCAGTTCCAGTTGTTCACTGAAGAAAACCATATACACCCAGAAAGAGGGACATGAAATATGGACCACAACGTAACATTTTCATGATCTCTATTGACATTTGCTTGCATTGTGTTGCCTTTCTCTGATTCTTTTTTTCTTGTAGATAGGATTTTTCTTGCATAACTTCTCAAGCATTTCAACATTATTAACATGTAGTGGACTTCCTGCCATCTAGGGGAGGGGAGGGGACTGGGGGTAAAATTTGTATTGGAAAGCTTTGTAAAGATCAAGGTTGGGGAACTACCCATACATATGTTATACAAATAAAAAGCTTAAAAAAAAAGAAAGAAAAATCACTCATATGTTTTGTAAATAAAAAGCTTTTAATAAAAAATAAATAAAATAAATTTGTGGATCCCCTCCCAAAAAAAATTCTTTGCAGATTTTTTTTGTCTCTTTTAACATTTGACCAATTCTTTTACAAAATTGTTGATTCTCTATTCATAATTTACTTGCATTGCTCTCATTGTTTTCCCAATTTTTTTCTACCTCAATTATGTAATTTTAAAAATCCTTTTTGAGCTTTTTCAGGAATCCTTGCTGGTTTCACGCTAAAGTCACATTTTTCCTTAAGGCAATGCTTGTAACTGTTTTGATTTCATTGTCTTCTTCTGAGTTTGTGTCATCTTCCCCATGACCATAGTAGATTTTTATGGTTGAATTCTTTTTTTGTTTTTTAACCTATTTCTTGACTTCTAAACTTTATGTTAAAATTGGGCTCTGCTCCCAGAAGAGAAGGGTTACTATCCTAAGCTTTTTTCATGCTGCTGTCTTCAGAGCTGATCATAGGGGTCTATAGGTTCTTCTGAGGTTGTGTGATCCAAGGTCATCCAAGGAAAGGTATGGGCACTTCTCTTTACCCAGGAAAAGCCCTCATTCCTCTGCAGCCTCATGTGCTAGTGCTCCCTTGGCCTTGGAACTAAAACCAGATTCTCTGCTGTCCTGCAGCCCCAAATGCTAGAATGTTTTTTCACCCTCGGAACTGAAACTAGTGTCCCTGCTCTCCTGTGAGTGACCACAAGCACTCTTCTCTACTCTAAAAATGGGACCAAGAACTTTCTACTCCTGAGGCCACAAGCACTGGTGCTATTCTTTGCCATGGAATCGTGAGCCCAAACTATGTACGGGCAATGCAACAAGGTCCTGCACCCAGTATCAGCCAAGGATGCACTGCAATCTCTTTCTAGCCATTTGTCTGACCCTCTTACCGTCTATTAATAAAACCCCCCAAAGCTGCTGCTGCCTCCATCTGAGTCCCCTCCAAAGCCTACTGCTGTTGCTTCTGCAGCCATGTTTTAACAGTAGCCTGGGCTGTGCTCTGGGCTTACCACCACTGTGGTATGACAGACCACTTTTGTCAACCTCCTAAGCTGTCTTGGGCTGGAAAAATAGCTCATCCTGACTTTGGGTTGGCTCTACCACTCTGGAATTTGGTTTGAGCCATTATTTTAAAGCTGTTTGGAGGGGGGTGTTGGAAATTTAGCCAAGATCCTTCCTGTGCTCCACCATCTTGGCTCCACCCATGTTTTCCCCCTACACATATTTATATATTCTTGCTTAAGCATCAGATAGCTGGACTATCCCTTCTCAGTGTTCCTCCCTGGATCCTGTACCTTCCAGGAGTTATTTCTTCCTCCTTTAGCCCTTTCTTTGTTCTCTCCTCATTCTAGTCACACCCAATCTTGCACTACAGTTATCTGTATCCCTGTCACGATCCAATTAAGATACATGTACCTGACCTCTGTCTTTGTAGGCAGGAAGTACAAAGCAGAGAGATCAGGAAAGGTATGCAGGAGGAGAAGGAAGGGAAACCACTTTTCCTTTCATCAAGTATAGGTTTAGAGCAACAAAATGGGACTCTGTTATGGGAACTCTGATTCATGAATTTAAACTACCATCTCTTTAGAGCTCTAAACTCTTTCTTCATGAAAACATTAAAGACAATGTTCTTTCCTTCCTTTCTTCTTTCCTTCCTTCCTTCTTCCTCTGTCCCTCACTTTCTTTTTTCTTCTTTCTTTCCTTCCTTGCCTCCTTCTCTTTTTTCTTTTTTTCCCTTCCTTCCTTCCTTCCCTCTTTCCTTAGCTCCCTCCCTCTTTGCCTCCCTTCCTTCCTTTTCTCCCCTTCTTCCTTTCACATACAATCCAGCCACTGGAGTCTCATGCTACTTTCTCATATGTGAGCCTCTCCAAAGGGCTGGCTTCTTTTTTAAAGTTCAGGGGTTCTGTTTTTGACTGAACTTTTAGCTTTGCCAAGTGTAAGGGGGCAAGCCATTTGGAGAGAAGAATTATGGTGGAGGGAAGGACCTTGCAATATTTATTTGTGATTATGGCAAGTAAAGCTGCCCACTCCTCCCAAACAGGAAAAAGGCCACTTGGACCACCTTGGTCTATGGCTACTGACCACTCTCTGATTTCCCCCATGCTGCCTCTGGGACTGGGCCTTAGATTCATTTCCCCAGGGCCATGTTATACCATGTTCTTCTCTCCTCCTCCTCTCTCTTTCTAGAGTCGAAGCTGGAGATTTTACGAGCCATTCGTTTGTTTATGTCCAGAAGCAATGCTCTCAAATCCCCACTGAATTCTTCTCTGCTCTTTGGGAAGTTTTTATAGTTACTAATAAAATACAAAATAAACTGAAATAACTCATTCACTTGCAAGTTAGAAAAGAGATTTCTCTCCTTTAACCACTGACCAGAGACTGGGATCTCTGCCCTAAACTAAGGACATTTTTGCAGCCAGTTTTCTTCCATGTAGCTAGAGATTGCTCCAAGTTGCATCTCTGACCACACATGTATGACTTCATATTTTATCTACATGAAAACAAGATTATTGTAATAAAACAAGTGGCACATAACAAAAGAACAAAGCATAGGTAAATGGTATAACAGAGCTCTGCACCTGATGTCAAGACCACCTAGAATTCAAATCCAACCTCATTCACTTCTTAGCTGTGTGTCTCTGGGCAAGTCTCTTGGCTGCTGTCTTCCTCAGTTTCCTCAATTGTAAAAAGCCAAAAAAACATAATAACACTTGTGCCATATGGTTATTGTGGGGATCAAATGAGATAATATTTGTAAAGTGTTTAGTTCAATGCCTGTCGCACAGTAGGTGCTAAATAAGTGTTTGTTTCTTTCCCTCCTCTTCTTCCCTTCCTCCAAATCACCACAGCTACCTATTAAACAATAGGCAAATGGAGGGAGAAAGGAGATCAGAGAAGTGAACCTTTGAGAAATTTCCTCACAGTTGTCACAGAAGGCCCGATGCTTATCCACAAACATTTTCAGCTTTTCTAGCCAGAAAATGGAAAACTAAGATGGAACCTTTGCCCTTTGTCTACAGTTCCAATAGCCATAGAAGTCATGACTTCCATCACCACTATAGTTTCTAGCTTTTGTTTTTCTCTACATGTCTGTGTATGTCTCTCTGTCTCTGTCTTTCTCTCTGTGTGTCTCTCTCAGTTGGGGTCAAATGACTTGTCTGGGGTCACACAACTAGTAATTGTCTGAGAATGGCTTTAAACTCAGGTCTTCCTGACTCCAGGTGCAATGCTCTATTCACTGTACTACCCAGCTGCCCCTGCCCATCCCATCTTAGATCATTTCCAGCTTGGACATTCGGCTCTATGATCTTTCCTGACTCTAGAAACTCTGTGTCATGTGGTCCCCTCTTGCTCCCAGCTAATATGAATGGCAACCTCAGGAGAATTCAGAGACCTCATTCCTCATATTTCTGGAGTGATCCATACATCTCAAAGTATTTTCAGACACATTTTTCCAGACACTCATTTATCCCCCAAAGGATCCATCAAACAAATTAAACATTGCTGCTCGACAGTAGCCAGAGACCTGGAAGGATGCCCCTGAGATTGATGGAGCTTTGCCTTTCCCATTTGATCTTCAGATTTCTATTTTTGGTCATGCCCACATAACAACCCCCACCTTCTCTTGTTCCTAAAGGTATTGGGGGCAGGGCTCTGGAAGGAATAAAGAGCTAGTCTGGGTCAGGAAGAGCTGAGTTCAGGTTCTGCTTCAGACATATTGCTTGTGTGACTCTGGCCAAGTCATAGATCTTTCAAGAGTAAGGCTAGATGTTTCTGAAGAGCTGCCAACCTTCACTGATAGAAGGACTTCTGTCCCCTTGGAATCATTTGTACCAATAAAATCAAGGTCTGGTCTTTGTTCCAGAAGATCCTGGGATCATAGATATCAACCTAGAAGGAAGATCAGAAACCACCTAGTCTGACTCCATCCTTTTAAATATTAGGAACTGAGGTCAAGGAAATGGAAAAAATATAATATTCCTGGCTTTCAGCCTGGGGGATGGGAACAGTACCATAGTCAATTTATACCTAGGATGTTCTCCTTCTGGTTTCTCAGCTTCCTTAAAAACTCAACTCAAATTCTGCCTCCTCTACCTTGGATTGGAAGCCTGGCCCAGACCTTAATCCCTTTTTCTGTGACTGCCTTGTACCTATATCACATTTGCATATTCTTTCCTCTGTCCCCATGGGAGCACCTTGGAAAGAGGGACTTTTTTTTTCTTGATCTGTGTTTATAATTCCTTGAACACAGTAAATACATAAAAAATATATTTAATAAATGTTTCTGAATGAACTGACCCTATCTTGTAAATTTAGGCCAGTTGTTTTGCCTCCCTAAACCTGTTTTCTCAGCTGTAAAATGACCAGATTAAATTAGATTAGATAACCTCTAAATCTCTTCGTATGCTAAAATACTATGTTCATAGGAAAATCTGAGTTCTCAAGTCTCTCACAGCTCTGAAAGTCTGTTCTGAGCCCTCCCACTTTCCATGGTCTCTGTTCTAAGAGCCCTTTTAGTCCTTCAATTCCACATTCTTTTTTCTAACACTCTGTTTTAAACTTTGCTAGTTCTGTGAGTCCAGATTATTAATTCCTTGCTATTGAATGAAGCCAAATAGTCACGTGGACAATGTCCATTGAATTCTCCATACTGAACTTCAATGATGCCCTCACTGCTACACAGTGATCCCTTTGTTCACCTCCTACAAACTTCTTTTCTTTACATTAGCTTCTATTCGAAACTTAACAGTCACCAACAAAATGAACTTTTCAGTGTACAAAGAACAAAAACAAGATTGCCTGTAAAAGCGTGGACTGTTATATACAGCCAAGTTTTTATGGGTATATTAAATCTAGTGGAGTAATAACATGATTGCTCCTCCTGTTTTTTCCATTAGCTTCTCACTTTGTACCCTTAATTTGGTCCTCAATATCCAATTGACTTCCTTTCATACAGGGACAATTTCACACTTGTGGGTTTTTCCTTTTACACCATGATTATTTCAGCTTTCTCTTAGACCCTTCTCAAGTCCTCAGTCTATTTCACCTTTTGTTCAGTCAATAACCTGGACTGAGATGATATAAGCCCTTTGGTCTAACTCCCCCTACAGTTTAAACTCTGTCCTATAGCTTCCCTGATCCATTTGCCCTTTCCTCTGGTCACAGAGGGGGAAGTGGCTCTTGTGTATCTGATACAGCCTTTCATTTCTGTATCCTTCTTTTTGTCTTATCTGGGAGCATACTCCATTGGGTATTTACGGATGGACCTTCCATCTCTCATTTACAATCTTTCTCTTTCCAAAGGCCCCTTCTCCCAAGCTGACAAATTCAGCTCCCTTCTATCCTAAGAAATTATTTCTCTTAATTTTTCTGTCCTTCTAGTGTCTACTGTCCTATACTTCTCTCTTCCACTTAACTAATGCCTAGGGGAAATTGTTTATATTTAATCCCCAATTTTCCCACTAGTTTCTAGATTCTGCCTCCAGTATTCTATTGAAACTGTTCTCTCCAAGGTTGCCAGGAATTATAACTGCTAAATTCATTGGCTTCTTCACAATCCTTCTCCTTGACTTCTCTAGCTATCACCCATTCCCATTCAGGTTTCTTTCTCTGTCTCTGTCTCTCTCCCTGTCTCTCTCTCTCTTTCTGTCTCTCTCTGTCTCTATCTCTCTGTCTCTCTGTCTCTCTTTCTCTATCTCTTTCTCTCTGTCTCTGTCTCTGTCTTTCTCTCTCTTTACCTTTACCACCAAACTTATCCCTCTTCTCAACTTTTTTCAGTCATCCAGGTTTGGAGCAATAAGACCATGGCTCATCTGCCTTAATTTGCAGATGAGGAAACTGATATCAGAAAGAACATATACTTTGCTCAATGCCATTTAATATGTATTGTAAAAGTTGCAGAGAGAACATCAGGCTTAATGCATGAAAAAAGTTCTAACAATAAGAACTGTAACAAATTGAAATATGCTTTTTCTTCAGGAGCCAAGTTCCTCCTCCCTGCCAAAGATCTTCGAACAAAGACTGGATGGCCACTTGTGGACAGTGTTGCAGATTTCCTTCTTAACTCAGTGTGACTAATCAAAGTGCTGGCCCTTCCAACTCAGAGATTTGAGAAGCAGCAGAGCCTGAATTCAAACTCGTGTCCTGAGCTCCAGTGTAGGCTCTTCCTGCTATCCCATATTGTGACTCCAAGAATTTTTGTCATGTCACAAATGAGGATTTTGTGGCCCAGTCAAGATAAAATTATTTGCCTAAGGTCTTATAGATGGTAAGTGAAAGAGTTTGGTTCAAATTCAATGAAATTAAAATTCAGGCATTCTAAATCCAAATCTTATAAGTGAAGTTCACTCCTAGAATGCTCTCCCTTCAATTTCCACATCTTAGAGTCCCCAACTCCTTTCAAGATTCAGATAAAGTGCTAGCTCCTCCACCAGGTCTTTTCTAATTCTTCCAAGGAACAGTGTTTCCTTCTCCCTTTATTGAGGTTAATATATGAAACAATAATCTGGTACATTCTCACTCCACCTATGATAGCATTATCTAAGTGTAAGATGCTTTGGGGCCAGTTTCAGGAGAATGGGAGCCTCAAGCACGTTTGCATAGTCTGACTTGACTTACCCCAAGGTTGGGAATAGCCTTTTCCCATTGGCTACTTTACTAGAACTGTGGGGACTTTAAAATGACCTGACTCAGCAATGATGACCATGAGGTAGGGGAGGAAGGAGAGCCCTAAAGTCACCTCCTTTCCCCTCTTCTCTCAGGTCATATGGCCCCAAGAAATTGACCTGGGAGTTTGGCTTTTTCATTCATTCTTTGTTTCTCTAGCTATAGGGAGTCTCTAATTTAGGAATCCAGGCTGGGATGTTGTAGCCCACTTAATAGTCTGCAATAAAGTCCTGAGAGACATGGATCAGTCTGCCTGCCCAGCAGAAGCTGGAACTGAAAGAAAACATTGGATTGGGTTATATGGAATTATTATGGCCTACTGGCACTCTTGCCTAATTCTGAAACATAATTCCTCCTCCTTGAAGTCTATTTAAAACTCCATTGTGGAGTCTTCTTTCTAATTAACATCCCCTTAAACCCCAAGGGAAGGTGAGCTAAATCTTAAAGTCCTTTTTCGGAATCTCTCCTTTGTCTTCATCTCATTCAAAATCACAAAATCTCAGAGTTAAAAGGGAGCTTGGAAACCTCCTGGTTTAATCCCCACCTGAGCAAGAGCTCTTTTTACAAGTTCCCAGATAAATAGCTACTGGACTCTCCAAAAAGACCTTCAATAAGAGGGAAAGCATAGACTCCCAAGACAAACTCTTCCACACACTTAGGGGACACACTTAGTTCTTACAGAGCTTTGGAAATGTCAAGCTTAAATTTGTCTCTTTGCAACTTCAGCCAGTACTTTCTGCTTTTGCACTCTGGGGTAAAGAAAAGTCCAAATTCTTCTTCCATGTGTCAAGGATTGCCTTCTCCGTTCAGGGATAACTCCCATTTCCCCAGTCTTCTGTGAGTTGAACATCCCCAGTTCCTTCAACATTTTAATTCACCCACTCAGGACATTTTCCAGCTTCTATTCAATAACCTTCCTAAACTGGGACACCAAGAATTGGACACAATATCCCATGTTTGGCCATGACCTTTGGTGGCACCCAAGATCCCCTTAGCCATTTTGGTTGCTATATCCCCTTGTTAGCTCCTACTGAGCAGTCTTTCCCACATATATGTACTGGAGCATATTTCTGAACTTTGCTGAATAGACCATAAGCAACCTGTGGACAGGAAGTCTTTCACTTTTTATCTTTACATCACCTGTACCCATCCCACACCTTTGACCAAAAAGAATACTTCACTATTGTTGTTCAACATATTGTTGATTTGACCAAGATAAATGGTTGCTGAGGGTAATAAGCCAAGAAGAAAGACCTCCCAGCCTCTGCTCATCCTGGGAACCTCAGCCACCTGGCCTTCAATCTGAAAATACATTTTCAAAATAAATAATTCAGCAAATGTAAAAGCCTGAATCAGTTCCTTTTCTTCTAAGCAGGCAAACAGACCCATGGAAAAGTGTCAGTCATGCTCTGCACAAGAATTCTGTAATTGTTTTTTAATTATGTGGTTTTGTCCTAGTTTGATTGGGAACAAAAATCTTTGAAAGCCTTGCCAATGAAGCTGCCAGCACGGGCAAGCTCCATCTCGCGGTCCTTCCCTTGAAGCGGGGAGCCAGCTGCTAAGTGTGTCAGCTCACTTCCACTAAGGGGGCTCCAGCCCATCTGACTGAGGTGGGGACAGAAAATGAGGATCCAGGGGGCCACTGAAGTAGAGAGAAAGACAGCAGGATCTTCGGATTCCAGGTTGGAAGGGACTTTGGACAGCGCCTATTTGAGATTATCCATTTCTTCAGAGAGAAAACCGATTCAAGGTTACAGACATAAATAACAAAACCAGGTCCTATGATTTTTGTTCCCAACCTTCTTTCTGTACTGTAAGGTTTTAGAATAATGTAAGCATCTTACAACAGAAAGGAGTATGACAGTTGTATATGGGGGAGGGAGAATAAGTAGATATTAGTAGGGATGCCGTTGTTGCTGTTCGTCCTTTGATCTCAAGAGGACTGGGACATCAGGGGATTGCTGCCATCATGTGCAAGTGAATTGGATTTAAAGACAAAGTCATCTGCCTCACTTTCCCCTCCAGAGTTATTGGGATCCAGTGGCCAGAGAGAGATCTGAATAATTGGAGATGGTCCTGGATGCAGTCTTTAACAGGTCTTAATTTGACCGAGGCTGTACCCATCCAGGGATATATTTCCAGGGATGTCCATTTTAATAATGGTGTCAGCATATGCATTGTCAGAGCTAGTTCAATGTCTGGGAGGTTCTAAAGGAAAAGAAGTATTGGATTGACTACCAAACAGAAGGTCTACAGAGCTTTTGTGCTGAACTCATTGTTGTACACCTGTGAAACAGTCTATCAACTCCATGCCAGGAAACTGAATTATTTCCACTTGAATTGTCTTAGGAAGATTCTGAAGATCCCTTGGCAGGAGAAGATGCCAAACACTGGGGTCATTTCTCAAACTAAACTACCAAGCAATAAAACTCTACTTCAGAGAGCACAACTCTTCTGAGCTGGCCATATTGTTCAAATGCCAAACGTTCGCTTGCCAAAAGGACTATTTATGAAGAACTCACCCAAGGCAGGTGCTCACAAGGTGGTCAGGAAAAGTGATACAAGAACACTCTCAAGGTCTCTCAAGAACTTGATTATATGACATGGGAGACACTGGCCCAGGTCTGCCCAGCATGGTGTGCCCTCATCAGAGAAAGGGTTGTATTCTAAAAGCAAAACAGAATAGAATTAGCTCAGAAGAAATGCAAGATGCACAAAGATCCATCCCAAATGTTCATAGGGACTCTATGTCCAATCCGTGGCAGAGCATCCTGAGCTTGTATTGGTCTGATCAACTACAGTCAGATACATTAACTTGAAACTAGCATAATGATTTTTTTTTGTTTTCTTTTTTCTTTTTTTGGTAATGAAGGAAAACAAAGACTAAGGCTAGATAGTAACTGAGGCAAAGAAAAGACTTTTTCACCTAGTCAAAAAACAAACAAATAAGTCTGATAAGAGATAATACTCAGTGTTTCTGTCAAAACAGAAACAATTGCTGTTTATATTCACTCTGAATCAATCAAGATACAAACAATGACCAACTATGTTGGGACCTGCTGTTGGCTAGTCAATGAGAGTTAGGATGCTTTCAGTTTCAAACATGGTCCTTAAGATAGAATCTAGACAGTTAACTCCAAGATATCTTGGGAGTGTTCAAGGATTAAAACCAAAAAGAAATGGAAAAGAATATCAATTAAACACTGGAAAAATAAACAGATCAGAAGGATAATCAGGAGGAACACAGATAAGCATACTAGTGCTCATGATTTTGTGTTAAATTTAATGTATACTTTAAAAAAAATAAGCTATATGTAATGAGATTCACAGTTTCACATAGAATATTCTTTGTAAATGGAAATTATGTGTCAAAATTTTAATCCATAATAAAATTATTTTCAACCAAATTTATTTATTTTTAGGTTTTTTTTAATTTTGAGTTTTAAATTCTTTCCCTACCTCCAGCCCCTTCTCTATCCACTAATAAGGCAGAAAACATTATGTCAATGATACATGTGAAATCATGCAAAACTTATTTCTACATAAGCCATGTTACAAACAAGCAAGAAAAACAAAGAAAGAAAATTATACTTCAATTTAGATCCAGAGATCATCAGTTTGGGCTTTGGGGTTTGTTTTTGTTTTTGTTTCTGTTTGTGTTTGTTTGTTTGTTTGTTTTTTCCCATAGGCAGACTTTTTCTTCGGGAATCTTTTGGAATTAACTTTGATCACTATATTGGTCAAAGTAGCTAAGGCTTTCACAGTTTATCATTATTATAACACTGTTTTTATTATGTACATTGATCTCCTAGTTCCTTTCCTTTGTTTTGTATCAATTTATATAGGTCTTCCCAAGTTTTTCTGAAATTATCTTGCTTTTTTATTTCTTAGAGCACAGGAGTATTCCATCACAATTGTATACCACAATTTGTTCAGCCATTCCTCAACTGGTAGCCATCCCCTCAAATTTCCAATTCTTTGTTGGAAAAAAAGAGCTGCTATGAATATTTTTCACACATATAGGTCTTTTCCCCTTTTCTTTGACTTCTATGGGATACAGATGCAGTGATAGTATTGCTAGGTCAAAGGGTATATACACTGTTTTTTAGGCATTTGAATATAGTTTCATATTGTTCTACAGCAGGGTCCAACCTTTTCACAACTCTACCAACAGTTTATTGATATACCTGTTTTCCCACACCCCCTCAAGCATTTGTCATTTCTGATAAGTGGAAGATGGTAACTGAGTTAGAGTCTGCATTTCCTAATCAATAGTTATTTAGAACATTTATTCATATGACTATTGAAAGCTGTGATTTCTTCTTCCAAAATTGCCTTTAGAAGCTCCAGTGGCGCAATGGGTTAGTGTGCGGTACTTATACAAAAATGTCTTTATTGACTATTTACCAATTGAAGAATGGTTCCTATTTTTATAAATTTGGTTGAGTTCCCTATTCATTTGAGAAGTAAGGACTTTTTCAGAGAAAGTGATATTATTTCATAATTTATAATATCTTTTATTATTTATTTATTTATTTATTTATTGCTGAGGCAATTGGGGTTAAGTGACTTGCCCAGGGTGTTAAGTGTCTGAGACCAGATTTGAACTCAGGTCCAGTGCTCTATCCACTGCACCACCTAGCTGCCCCCATTTATGATATCTTTTAACAAAATGTAGTTTCCTTCATTATCTCTTTCAACTAGGTCTGTTTTCCTTTTCTTTTCTAAGGTCACGATTGCTACATCTATTTTTTTCAACT
>JAJPUD010001465.1:350784-411926 GCA_023553655.1 Myrmecobius fasciatus | reverse complement strand
AAGTTTTTGTACAAACAAAATCAATGCAGACAAGATTAGGAGGGAAGTAATAAATTGGGAAATCATATTTACATTCAAGGGTTCTGATAAAGGTCTCATCTCTAAAATATATAGAGAATTGTCTCATATTTATAAAAATTCAAGCCATTCTCCAATCAATAAATGGTCAAAGGATAAGAACAGACAATTTTCAGAGGATGAAATTAAAACTATTTATAGTCATATGAAAAGGTGCTCCAAATCACTATTGATCAGAGAAATGCAAATCAAGACAACCCTGAGATACCACTTCACACCTGTCAGATTGGCTAAAATGACAGGAAAAGTTAATGATGAATGTTGGAGGGGATGTGGGAGGGCTGGGACACTGATGCATTGTTGGTGGAGCTGTGAACGGATACAGCCATTCTGGAGAACAATTTGGAGCTATGCTCAAAAAGTTATGAAACTGTGCATACCCTTTGACCCAGCAGTATTTCTGTTGGGCTTATATCCCAAAGAAATCATAAAGGAAGGAAAAGGCCCCACATGTGCAAGAATGTTTGTGGCAGCCCTTTTTGTGGTGGCTATTAACTGGAAATTGAATAGATGCCCTTCAATTGGAGAATGGCTGAATAAATTATGGTATATGAATATTATGGAATATTATTGTTCTGTAAGAAATGACCAGCAAGATGATTTCAGAGAGGCCTGGAGAGACTTACATGAACTGATGCTGAGTGAAATGAGCAGAACCAGGAGATCATTATACACGGCAACAACAGTACTATATGACGATCAATTCTGATGGACATGGCTCTCTTCAACAATGAAATGTTTCAAACCACCTCCAATTGTTCACTGAAGAAAGCCATATACACCCAGAGAGAGGGATGTGAAATGTGGACCACAACATAACATTCTCATACTCCTTGATTGATGTTTGCTTACATTGTGTTTCCTTTATCTCATATATCGTTTGTGTAGACAAGATTTTTCTTGCACAACAATGACAAGTTTGGAAATATGTATACATATATTCGATTTGCCAATATTTTAACATAATTAACATGTAGTGGATATACTGCCATCTAGGGGAGGGGTGGGGAGTTGGGGGAAAAATTTGTAATGGAAAGCTATGTAAGGGTTATTGTTGAAGAATTACCCACACATATGTTATGCAAATAAAATAAAAAAATTAAATTAAAAAAAAAGTTATCAAACTGTGCATCCCCTTTGACCCAGCAGTGTTTCTACTGGGCCTATATTCCAAAGAGATTTTAAAGGAGGGAAAGGGACCCACATGTGCAAAAATGTTTGTGGCAGCCCTTTTTGTAATGGCAAGAAACTGGAAATTGAAAGGATGCCCATCAATTGGAGAATGGCTGAATACATTATGGTATATGAATATTATGGAATATTATTGCTCTGTAAGAAATGACCAACAGGAGGATTTCAGAGAGGATTGGAGAGACTTGCATGAATTGATGCTGAGTGAAATCAGCAGAACCAGGAGAACATTATACACAGCAACAAGACTATATGATAATCAATTTTGATGTACATGGTTCTCTTCAACAATGATGTGATTCAAACCAGTTGTTCAGCGATGAAGATAGTCATATACACCCAGAGAGAGGCCTGTGGGAACTGAGTGTGAACCACAACACAGCATTTTAATGCTTTCTGTGAATTTTTCCATGCATTTTGTTTTCCTTCTTAGGTTGTTTTTTCTTCTTCTCTTTCTAGATCTGATGTTTCTTGTGCAGTAAGATAACTGTATAGATATGTATACATGTATTGTATTTGTCATATAATTTATTCTATTTAGCATGTATTAGATTACCTGTCGTCTAGGGGTGGGGTTTGGGGGGAAGAAGGGGAAAAGCTTGGGAAAAAATTTTTTGCAAAGGTCAATGTTGAAAAATCACTCATATGTTTTGTAAATAAAAGCTTTATATATTAAAAAAAAGAAAGAAAATTGCTCATCTTTCCTCCCCCCACTCTAAAAACTCTATTTTGCATCTCTCTTTTAAATGAGATAGCTTTCCCCATTATTTCTCTGTCTTTTCACTTCTCTGAGTGCATCTTTTTCAACCTATCATATTTTTAGAGATCATCCCAACATAATTGACTCACACCCATGTTCTCTCTCTAATTGTCCTGATAATGATAAAACTTCTTAAAAATTACATGTATCATCTTCTCATACAAGAATATAAACAGTTTAACCTTATTGAGTTTCTTATGATTTTGCTTTCAAATTTACCTTTCTATGCTTTTCAAGAGTCTTCATTTGAATGTCAATTTTTTTTTATTCAGTTCTGGTCTTTTTTATCAGGGTAACTTGAAAATTCTCTGTTTCATTAAATATCCTATTTTTCTCCAGAAGGATTATACTCAGTTTTGCTGAGTTATTCTTGATGGTAATTCTAGCTCCTTCTATAATCCAGAATATCTTGTTCTAAGTCTTACACTTTTTAATATGGAAACTGTTAAAATTTGTGTGTTCCTGGCTATCACTCCACAATATCTTCATGGTTTCTTTCTTACTATGTGCAATATTTTCTCTTTGACCTGAGAGTTTTGGAATTTGGCTATAATATTTCTAAGAGTTTTCATTTTGGGATTTCTTTCAGGAGGTAATCAGTATACTTTTTCTATTTCTATTTTACCACTTCCTTCTAAGATTTTGGGAGAGTTTCCTTTTATAATTTCTTAGATTATATCTAAGCTCCTTTAATGATCATGATTTTCAAATAGTCCTATAATTCTTAAGTTACCTTTCCTTGGTATATTTTCCAGGTCAGTTGTTTTTTATAAGAAATTTCACATTTTATTCTATTTTTTCATTCTTTTGACTTTGTTTTATTTCTTGATATCTCATGCAGTTATTAGATTCTACTTTGCCCAATCCAAATTTAAAGAATAATTTTCTTCAACAAGCTTTTGCATTACTTTTTTAATTAGCCAACGTCTTCTTTTTGGAGTTCTTTTCTACAATGAATTTTTGCACCTTTTTTGTCTATAGTTTGTTATTTTCTACAATATGTTTTGTTTACCATTTGCCAAGCTTTTAATTCTTTTTTCATAATTTTCTTGCATCATTTCCATTTCATTTCTTAGTTTTTCCTTTACTATTCAAGTTGCTTTCTTTAACTTTTTCAGGATTTTTGTAGGGCTTGTGTCCAATTAGTATTTTTTTCTGTAAGGCTTTGCTTGTAATGTTTTTTATTTTGTTTTCTTTTTCTGAACTTGTGTCTTGGTTTTCCTTGCTATGACAGTGTCTTTTTACTATTAATTTCTTTTTTTGTTGTCTCCTCATTTTTCCAGCCTATATTTTTAATTTGAATTTTATCTTAAAGTTGGATTTTGCTCACCTGGGGGTGGAAAAGCAGTGTCCTAAACTTCAAGCTTGTTTGCACTGTTGTCAGAGCTTGTTCTAGAGATCTGCATGTTTTTTGTGCTTCCAGGTGGTGTGATCCAGAAATAGAGGTGCTCACTGCTCTCCTGGTCTGTGGTCTGTTCTTATCCAGGAAGGATCCTTGCTCCCCTACAGTTACAAACTGCCTTAAAACTGCAATCCAAAACTGCATATGGGCAATGGCTCAGGGTCTTGAACTTAAGGCAAATTCAGGGTCCCCTGTTATCTTTTTCTGACCAGTTGTCTACCTCCCTTACCTATTCTTGACTGAGAATGTCTCCTGACATTACTGCTGCTTCTGTCCCCGTCACTTCCAAGGCCCATAGCTAGTTGCTGTCACTGTTGTGCTCCAGGTTGTCCCTTAACACAGTGTCCCAGATTTCTCTTGCCAGTATTCTAAGTTGTCTGAGACTGGAAGAAAGACTTACCTTGATCTTTTGTTAGCTCTGTTCCTACAAAATTCAACTTATTTAAAGTCATTTGTAGGAAAATATTGGAAGAGCTAAGATGAGTTGTTGTCTCTGCTCTGCCATGTTGGCTCTGTCACAAAAAAAGCTGTTTCTAAAAAGAGACATATATGTTCTGAAAATATCCAGACACTGATCTGTCTTGGTCTTTTGGTCTATTTTTATGTGGGTGTTTTATATCTTGAATTTTGCCCTCTCAGGCAAAGGTTCCTCAATCCATTCAAATTTTCTTAAAAAATAGCTCAAATGAATCTTATCCCAGGCAGAACATAAAGGGGGTTCAAAATAAAACACAGCTTAACTGTAAAGAGATGTAAATTTAGGTCTAAAAGGAATATTGACAATCATTCATCCAATGACTCCATTGTACAGGCAAAGAAATAGAGCTGGAGAAGGTATATGCTAAAGACACAGTCAGTGGCAGGGATTCATGCTTCGGTCTTAGACTATTTATTGTCTTGCTATCTAATATTCTTTTACTTACATCCCTGTGGAAAATGGCACAGTGTAGAAACCAGGATGAGGTACTCTCCATCTATAGAGAACTGTTGCCATACCTTTACTGGGAATGGGGATTGGTTCATTCTAGTCCTTCCTTTGTGTCTCAAAAAGAGGAAAAATGGCCCTAGCATTAGCTGAATGTTGGTACATGACTGCTGGCTTCCTCCTCTTATGTTTAACAAAGGTAACTGGGCGGATCAGAAATGAGAATCGGACTCCCCCCACACGCGAACCACCAGCTGCTATTAACTTTGCAGAGGGGATTGAGATTTATGAGTATCTAACAAGTTCCTTAAAACAACCAGAGGAGGTTGAAATTCCCATCTGTCTTGGTTTAGGAGATTGATTTTGCTTTTCATTCCATTCAATTCAATTATTTTTTATGTGTTTACTTTAAGAAAAAGAGGTATTAGACAATAGAAAGGAAGGAAGGGAGGAAGGAAGGAAGGAAGGAAGGAAGGAAGGAAGGAAGGAAGGAAGCAAGGAAGGAAGGAAGGAAGGAAGGAAGGAAGGAAGGAAGGAAGGAAGGAAGGAAGGAAGGAAGGAAGGAAGGAAGGAGAGAGAAAGGGAAGGAGGGAGGGGAAAAGAGAGGGAGGGAAGGAGAGAAAAAGAGAGGGAGAGGGAGGGAGAAAGGGAGAGGGAGGAGAGGGGGAGGGAGATAAAGACAGAGGGAGGGAGAGAAAGAGGGAAAGAGAGGGAGAGAAAGAGGGAGAAGGAAAGAGAGAGGGAGAAGGAGGGAGAGAGAGGGAGAGGGAGGGAAACGGGGAGAGAAAGAGGGAGAGGGAGGAAGAGAGAGGGACAGAGAGGAAGAGGGAGAGGGAGGGAAGGAGGAAGGGAGGGAGGGAGAGAAGGAGGGAAGGAAGGAGGAAGGGAGTGAGGGAGAGGGAGGGAGAGGGGTAGGGAAGGAAGGAGGGAGGAAATTCTGAAATGAACCATTATGTGAAAAAGTATTTGAAATTTTATATATTTTAAACATTAAATAAGCAAAAGTTAAATTTCTATTCTGGGTAGGATAGTCTCTAAAAACACTGAAGAACTTCCAGAGGAGTATAGTCATGATGGCAGAAGCCCTTAAAGTCACTTCATTTGAAGATGAGTTGAAATTACTATGGACACTTATCCTAGAGAAGGGAAGATTGGGGAGGGGGTAGTGTGATCACTGCTTTAAGTGTCTGTCATGGAGAAAAGGTATTAGATTTCTCCTGTTTGGCCCCAGACAATAACCAGAGGCAATGGGGAGACATCTCAAAGTGTCACCTTGGCATAAGTAATAGTGACAGTAATACGTTATTGTATGAAGCTTTAAGATTTGCAAAGGGATCTACAAATATTAGTGCATTTGATCCTCACAAAGGAAAGTAGGAGCTATATTATCACCTTTATTTTGCAGATAAAGAAACCTAAGGCTAAGTGATATGTATCTGTCTGTATATATATATATATATATATATATATGTATATATACATATATATACAGAGATATGAAATAAATAAATGGATATATGAATCCATTTATTTACTTATATATGAATCTGTATGTATGTGTATATATGTATATTTGTTATCTCCTCCAGTAGATTGAGGCCTCCTTAAAAGTAAGGACCTTGTTTTTGCCTTTGTATCTCCAGCATTCAGCACAGTGCCTGGCACATGGTAGGTCTTTCTTTAGGGCATGTTGACTTAACTTGATTTTGGGGGGGATTATCCTGTATTTCCTCTGTATTTATCTGTAGAAAGACATTTCTTCAAAGAGGAATATAAACTCTTTGAGGGTGGGACCACCTCATTTTATCTTTGAACCCCTTTGTGTCCATATTACCTAATTCAGGGCATATGCTTAATTAGTATCTGGTGAGTGATATATTGATCAGCTGAGAACTCTCATTAGGGATTTATGGACTCCTAAACCCCCAGTACCCAAGTCTTTCTCCCAGAGTCCTATGCTGTGAACACCAATTTTTTTTAATCTCCTGGGGAGAGGTGAGCCAAGGGGACTTTTTCTCTGCCCTCTTTCTGCAATGAACTGTGGACACATGCATTATTCCCTCTTAGTCTACTTTGTGAAATATAATTGAAATGAAGACTCTAGTGATTTTTAATCAGACTCCCAATTTATATCTTACAGAGCCATATGCCAATGTTCTCAGAGTATTACATGGGATATGAATTATGCCTAAATTGGATTAGGCAAATATGGGTTCCCCTTAAAAAATAGATACCCAGAAGAGTAATTTAATTCCTCCCGCTCTCAAGATTCTCTCAGAACTACCCCATGTGTCTTATCAATGACTCCTCATGATTTTCCTTCCAGCTACTTTCCCTCTTGGTTTTCATGTAAAAATGAATGAGTTTAAGAGCCATTAGCAGCTGTAAGACCCCAATCTCTACCCAAAATAACCCTCATCATAACAGAGGAAAATGTTTCATTTTCTCTTCTATGTCCTCTCTTCATGGAAGATGAAAGTCGATTGCAAAAGTCACGTCTCTTGTTCAGTATGACTTTGGTGCTTATCATTGTTTAGAGGCAGCTTAGTAGCTGGAAGGAGCATTGGATCCCAACCAAGGACTTGGGTTCAAGTTTCTCCATCCCAACCCACCTGCAGACTTTTGGCCAAGAGCCTGCCTGCTGTTCAGCTTTCCTTAGTAGTCTAAGATCACTCTTACCTTCTAGTCACTTGGTATTAGATGCAGAGGAGGACATACTAAGCTACCCCATCCCAACTAAACAATTGTGAAAATAAGGTTCGGGAAAGGGATCACAAGAGTCATGTCAGTAGATTAAAGCATTAGATGGCCTTCTGTTCTTGGCAGCTTTGGTTTTCCTTGAGTCAAAACTTTCCTAAACCTCTCATTTCCTTTATTTGTATTCCTGGGATTTAGCACAGAGCCTGGCACCAGGGAAGTACTTAATAAGTGCTTATTGACTGACTGACCTCAGAAAAGACCAGTGTTCCTGACCCAGAGTAATCCATTTTCTTGGTGTATATGAACCTGAGCCTTTAAACATCAACAGAAAGTCAATGAGCTGAGAAGGGAGATGAAGCAGACAGAGAAAAGGATGTGAATCTTTCAGAAGGAGGGTCCTCTTTGGGTTCATGGATCTAATTGCAGCAGGAAAGTTCTGTTGTTCATAGGACAGCAACATTGTCTTTCCCAAGGATTAATCCCTTGGAAAAAGGGGAGGAGATACAGAATACTGGCCCTCAGAAGAAGGTGGCCACAGAGAAGAAGAACAAGCAAGTTTCTGTCTTATTGGTAAAAGACCAATCTAGGAGTAAGTTACAGTGCTGGGTTAGCATGTAGAAGCAATCAAGGCAGAGATTTTCCAAGTTACCTATCTCCAGATTGCTGGAGCATCCTTCCTCTTCCTGTTGGGCAGGCGCAGAGCAGTTGCTGAGAACCTGCTCCCTTACTAACTCTCCCCCCCAAAGATCTGCTGGCTAAAACAAAGACCACCATGGATTGAAAAGCTTACAAGCCTTTTTACCAAAGGGAACAGTAAGCAGAAATCATTGGAAGTTGGAGATACACTGGGAGCAAGACAATGTCTCAGCTCATACTAGGAGAGAGTGGTCAGTCTGTAGGGTGCAAGCCCAGGGGATCGGGGCACATGTTAGGGGGCCACTCCCCCCATCTGCGGCTCCACGGCCATGCAGAAATTCACTTTTGCCTCCTGTGCCTTCTGCTGATGTGCTTCGACCCTCTCTGAAGGTCTCCCCTCAATAATTCGACATAAATCCATTTTCCACTTGTATGGGTATTTAGGATGCTCTCAGGTAATCCAGAGTCCTATCTTCCCCCCACCCCGTGTCCAGTGTGCAGAGCCACAGGGCTCATCCTCAGGCTTGGGCAAAAGGGAAATCACATACCCATGGGTTGAATTGAATTGATGGGTTTACTATTTGCGATGGGGAAAAATCATTCCCTAGTGGTCAGCCTTTCAGCGAGAAGACTTTCTAACCATGATAAAACTGAGAGACTCAAGGCAATACAGAGGCTGATGGAGAATTAAATGGCAGGAGACTTCAGGCCTTGTCTCTGCCTCTAATATTCTTTCTGTGAACCTTTACTCAGGGTCTCAGATTTCATCAGAAAATTTCAAGGTGTTGAAAAGACATTCGGGATTTTGTTTAAAATTATGTAGCTGTAGTGCAAGTCTGGAGAGGCCTTGTGGAGAATCACAGGGAGGAGAGGGGAAGGATCAGAGCCCTTTTCTCAAATCCTGGCTTTGCCCCTTAGGCCCACTGTGAATTTAGAAACATTTCCTGATTTCTCTGGATCTCTATAAAATGAAGGGTTACTCTCAGTGATCTCCAAAAGCTCCTTCTAGTTGTATTCCTTCTAACCGATGATGGCCAAAGTGGCGGGTTAACAGCTCTGCAGCTGGACGAGCCAGAAACCAAAGGGAATCACAGGCCGCGAATGGCCTTGGATGGACTCTGCATATCCAACAAACTGTCCCATGTTGGGCCATTGTATCTGCAGACAAGCTTCAGGGAATCACTTTGAATATTTCCAGTTCTGAGACTCTTTGAACCTCCAGTATCCATCCATATCTCTCTCAGTCCTGTTTCCAATAGCATATACAGCTTGTCTTTAGTAGCAAGAAGGAGTGCTCATGAATCATTAATGAAGTGCTAAGTCCAAAAATCTCTTAAGGAGCTGCCAGTGTGCGAGTTTAGCATCAGGAACTCTTACTGGATGATTGACATCCTTATGTTCGCTGGGCTGAAAGCAAGCCTTTTGATTTTTTTTTTTTTGGCCAGAGCTGGGAGGACCCTCAGCCTGCAGATTATTAGAGTTGGAAGGGACTTCTAACATAAAGCAGAATTTTAGAGCTGCAGGGGGATTTTAGGACACAGATTATAAAATTCTTGAGAACAAGGATTATTTTTGGTCTCTTCTGTATCCTGATACTTATCACAGTGCCCAGCACATAGTGGGCATTTAATAAAAGTTTATTGTTTGTTTGGGAGATTCCTTGGAGGATGGAATACAGGTTGCTGGAGCTAGAAGGCCCTTTAGAACATAAAATGCCAGAGCAGGAAGACCCTTGGAGAGATTTTGAAGCTTGTGTAGAAATTCTAACTAGTTCCTGGCTGCCAAAGCCATGGTAAATAGCAGCCTCATTGATTGCCTCCATTTGCTGAATTAGAGCTGGGAATGCCTTTTTTTTAAAAGCTTTTTGTTTTCCAAACATATGTATGGAAAGTTTTCAATACTCTCTCTGGCAAAACTCTGTGTTCCAATTTTTTTTCTCCCTCCCTTCCCCTCATCCCCTCCCCTAGATGGCAAGTAATCCAATATATGTTAAACATGTGCAATTCTTCTACTCATATTTGGGAAGGTCTTAAATGACCTTAGTTAGCTTGCTTCCTCCCTCTTGATTGGTCCACTTTCAGTTTGATTCCTTCACTGACTGCATCTTTAAAAGAATAGCTTTGGACCCTTTCTTGCCAAAATTAACAGTCGGTCCTGTCAAATTGGGCCTCTGTGCTCTGCTGTTGTGGTGGTGGTTATTTTTTGGTAAAAGCAGTTGGGTCATAACACCTTGCAAGTTTCAGAACATCAGGAGAGTGAGCCAACTGGGGTCAGAAGTCGGGGATTAATCTTAATTCATTAAATAGAAATCAAATCTAGTCAATGATTGGTTGCTAACAATGAGAGAAATACATCTGGAGTGGGGCTCAAGCCAATGGCACTGGCTATGACACCCCACTTTCCTGGTGGTACACCAGATTGTTGTCCATCCTCCATTCCTAAAGGTGACCAATGACATCAGGAGGATGATGTTTTAACTTACGAGTGAATTGGATTAAAGTGAGGGATACTGTGCAAAGTCACCGGCCCCATTCTTTCCTCCACAATCATCTAGGTCCAGTGCAAAACATGGATCAGGACCACTAGAGATGGCCCCAGATGCAGTGGGAGACCTTGACCTTTTTTTAAAATTTATATTGGGGATAAATAGAAAAAATTAAGAGACAGAAGGCACTAATATTAAGAAGGGTTGCAAAAGACTTCTGTAGTATCTTACTAGTCTTTTAATAGGCTATAAATCCCTATCACTGTTGATACTAATAGTCTTGTATATACCATATCCCCAGCGTTCATTTTCCTGTAGACATCAGAACCTTCTAGACTGAATTCGGGATACTTACTGCGTCCCAGATATGATTATTCTTTGTTACTTGGCCCACTAAGTCCAAATCTTAAAGTATTTTTCTTAAACATTTCTTTAAAAAGATGGTAATGAGATCTACTGCCCTGTACACCACTGGAGTTCACTTTCTTAATCTTTATCACCTCCTCATAAAGTTCAGTGAGTCCGTAGAGAATAGATCCATAAGGAATCACCAATGAGATCCATGTGACTGTCCTCAATGTACACAGAAACCTCTTTTTCTTACTCCAAAGCTGATTGATTATAGCTTCTGTATGATCCATGTTGCATTAGTTTGACAGAATATCCAACAGAAATACGGTCACCCTTATGACAGATGTTCTGTTTCCTGATGATTGTTTGAGGGAAGAAAAAAGAAGCGATTATAAGGGGGGCCTTCAGATAATGATCATGGCCTGATATTAGGCCTGGGAGGAACCTTAAATCCAAGAATAAGAAGGATCACAACTGGAAAGAAGCCTATTTCTCAAGAAGTGAGGAATCAGGCCCAGACCTGCTCTCTCCAAGTGCTGTTTTTCCATGAGTTCTATCCAAACTGGGATTTCTTGGTAGGAGCAGATTTGCTTGGCTGGTTCATTGGAAGAGCATGGAAAACCCCCAAATGCAGCTTTCAGCTTCTTTTCCCTCTAGTGAGAATTCATTTTCTCCTTCTTATTTATGACTATAGCTGGTTCAGGTATTGGGTGCTGACGGCCAGGGGCCCCCAGGAAGTATTTCTACCGAAAACTCTTCTCATGTGTAAATTTTAGAAGGTGAAACTAAGGAAGGAATCAGTGACTTGCTGAAATGTGACTCATCTTGATGGATGAATGGAAAAAGAGGTTTTTATGTAAATAGGGCTTTAAAAAAACAGCGTGGAAGATTTTTGAGTGCAAAAGGAACCTTTTTGAAAGCTTTGTTTAGAAAGACTGAAAGAAAGGAAACTGGGAGCCAATCTGTCAGGTATCTCTTGGAAAGGAAACCTGGCATCCAGACTCAGCTCTTGAAGGAACCGTGGCTTATTTCCTTTGAGCCACAATGAAGAGGAGTCCAAAATAGGCCTTCGATGCAGAGAAAGGAAGCTAATTCAAAGCTCATGGGAGTCCTTGAGAATAAGCAGGGGAAATCTGAAAGTTGGGGGAAAGAACATTTGCTTGTCAGAAAAACATATGGTTTGGACCCCTGCTTTACCACTTCCTGGCTATAGAACCTGAAGCAAGTCACATGACTTCTCTCAGACTTAGTTTCCCCTCTGGCAAATTGAGGGACTTGATCTCTGAGGTTCTTTCCAAATTTAAAATCCTGTGAATGCAGGGTCTGTCACCCTGCTCTGGGAGTCACACCACAAATTATAGATTTAAAGCTGAAAAAGACCTTAGAGGCTTTAATTGATGTTCTTTTGGCAGAAGAGGAAATATCTAGAGCTCCTGAAGCTCCCATATAGATAACAGGTAGAAGAGTTGGACTTCTCAGCCATGTCCCTCAATTCTAAAACAAGCCCTTTTCCTCAGTCCTGTGTTGCTTTCCAGGCTCTCACTTTCTCTCCATTTCCTCACCATGCTCTATATTCTCCTGCCTTCCTCCTCATCCCTTTTCCAGTGGAACCTTGGGCTCAGAGTTCCTAGACTTGGATAGGTCAGTTTTTGGCCGTGCTGGACTCAGGTCCCTCATCAACTCCGGCTCCTTCCTCAGTCCTCACTTTTTCCAGTACCACTCTGTATTTTGTCTTTCCTCATTAGAAAGTAAGCTCTCTCCTCTTCCTCTCCTTCCCCCCCCTCTTCTCCCTTCTCCCTCTGTTTCTGTCTGTCTCTCTGTCTCTATCTCTCTGTCTCTCTTTCTCTCTTCCCCCTTCTCTCTTTTCTTCTTCTCTGTCTCTCTGTCTCTGTTTCTCTCTGCCTCTGTCTCTGTCTCTGTCTCTCTTTGTCTCTTTCTCTTTATGCCTCTGTTTCTGTCTCTATTTTTCTCATCTGTCTCTCTCTCTCTGCCTCTGTCTCTCTCTCTCTCTCTCTCTGTCTCTTTCTCCCCCACTTCATGAAATAAAAGGAACATAGACCTGGAAGAAACCTTAGAAGTCTTAAAAACCAATAGCCTCCCTTTTTTTTTCATGTGCAGTCCAGATCAATGAAGTGAGTTTTCCACATTAGAAATGACAGCTGAAATTTGAACTCGGGTTCTCTGATTCCATTTCCCCAATGACTCACTACAATTCATTCTCATTCCCAGCACTTTTAGCCTATCAACTGTTTTCCTCACGGAGTTAGGGTGAAGAAAGGACATTGGGAATCCTGGCTTAGAGGCAGCCAGGTGGTGCAGTGGATAGCCTGCTGGGCTTTACGCCAACAAGACCTGTGTTCAAATCCCACTGCTGACATTTACTTTGTGGCAAGGCAAGTGACTTAATCTCCAAAAGCCTCAGTTTTCCTCCTCTGCAAAAATTATACCTCCCTCGCAGGAAGGTTGACTGAATGAGATAACATATAAAGTAAACCTTAAAGCTAGTTATTAGCTGTGAACCACCTCAAGGACTTGTCTTCCTCTGGAGACTGGTTTGAGCAAAACTTCCTAATAATAATAAAATAGAAATAATACTTGATGACAAAGAAAATTAATCATTCTTTTAAGGCTAGGTAAGATCATTCATGTATTTGTCCCTTTAACGACAACCAACTTGCATTCATTAATTATTTACCTTGTGCCCAACCCTGCACTAAATGTTGGTCTAGGTACAGGTGGTGAGCCCAGGTGTGCCCAGGTGTGCCCAGGAAGGGCTTCTGGGTGGGGCAGGACATCCTGCTGGCCTCTCTCTGGCATCTGTTAACTTTCCCTGACGGGGAAGTAGAGAACCAGTAGGAACCCGGGCCCCATCTTGGCAGCTTCAGGAGTGGCGTTGGTCAAAGCAATTTCTCTCTTGGCCAAAAAAGGAATGCTGCTGGTCACGCGGCTTCTTTGGATCCAGGTTTACACCCTGCTATAAACCTCTACAGGCTGCTCTGATGCTTCATCAGGGCAGGGCAAGGCCCACCACTGGGTTCCTGAAGGCTCTGGCAGCACAGACTCAGCTCCGGAAGGCTTCACCACGCTGGGAAGTGTTTGTGTGTGGTCTGAAGGCAGCAGCAAGTCTTCAGGATGCCCTAGAATCCGAAAGGATGTTGGCTAAGGCAGGGACTCATGCTGCAAGGCCATGTTCACATATGTGGATGTTTTTAAAGTGCATATTGATTGTACACATCCCTGCAGACACACACATAAGGCTCTAGTCATGGGGAACACCAAATGGTTCCCCAAAAGTGAAATCCACTGTGTTTTAGCAGCATGGAAGTGAGCATTTACTGAGGGGCAGCGTTCGGTCAGAACGCCAATTTGCCAGAGCAAAGATCAAAAGAAAAGAATAAAAATGTGAAACTCTGGCCCTGAAGTTGAGTAACTCCGGTCTGACCCATTTACACAAGCTGCCAATGCTAAAAATGGGAAATTGCCCATAGAACACAAGTCAGTTCAGATTATTATCATTTCTTCAGAGAGTTAATTGATAATAATCAATTATCCCAAATTGCTGACTGAAATGACTGAAAAGGCTGAGAAAGTGCTTCAGTCAATCAGGATTTCGTCTCCTTGCCAAGATGGCAGTTTTGACAGCCAAGGGCAATACCAGCTTAGAATATCAATGTGGAAAAGTGTGAATAGCATTAGCACATGATGTCATGACAGGACATTAATGTCACGACAAGCAGTGGCGGGAAGTATTTTTATAAAAATCTTGAAGATAAACCCAAGGAAGAAATTTAATGAACAGATGAAAAAAAGAGAAAATCCCTAGGAAACAAACATTTCCAGCAGATGCTAGAGGATTTCTGATAGCTTTTGACATGCAAAATTTCTCACAGCAAATGCTTTTATTCATTAGAGACATTAGAGACCCAGCATTTGGACTCGAATATGACATTTTATGTGTGACAAGAGAAAAAGAAAATTGTCCTTAAAGAAAACAAAGATGGGAAAAGAAGCTGGTGGAGACAAAGTCTACAGAAGAGGTCCATATTGGAAGTGATTCTCTTTTGAGGGAATCAAAGGATTGATTCTCAAGATTTTTGAAAAAAGATATAATAATAAATGTTTAGTGGGGGAAGAGACCAGATCTTATTATTATCTCCCAAAATGGGTGAGGAAATGTCAATAATTATTGATATAACTTGGCTACTTTTCCCTCTCTGAAAAATCTTTATTAAAATAATCTACACAAATATCAAGGACAGAGCTTTCTCTGAAAAGGGAGCAGGCAGACAAATGATTTTCTACAGCAGGTGACTTCCAGGCTTGATGACCTTTAACACTCCTTCAAATTCTAACTTTATGATCCTATGAGCATTATACCTTTAAGTCTGTTTCCTCGATAAGCTGAAAAATGAAGAGAATTAAATACCCCACTGTGCTTATTATTTATTATTTTTTAAAAGCATTTAACTTGATAGAACAAAATACTGCCTTAAAGCCTCTTTTCCAATGATAAAATCATGTGGGGTTCCAATAATCTACTGCAAAGGAAAAATGTTCACATGACCCACTGATCATAATTATCAAAGGATCAATCACACAGGAAGACAAAGTTTTTGAGGAAGATCTTAGCAGTGTCTAGGTAATTTTCTGGGATAGAGTCCCAGTGAAAGAAGGATGCACATGGAAATGGTGAATTGTTCCTGAGGCGCTTCTTGGGGGATGACATGGAGCTGATTTTATCAAGCTCTGAAGCAGCTGAGTCTCTGAATGAGATCCATCATCAATCAAAAGACTTCAGCCTAAGTGTCCAGAAGGGAAGACAAGTGGATTAAAAATAGCTAAATATTAAGTGTTTATTATGAATTAGGCATTGAACTAAGTTCTGAAGATAAAAGGCAAGAAAAAAATTATTGTAGGGAGAGCTTATAAAGGTTATTTCTCTCTCTCTCTCTGTGTGTATGTGTGTGTGTGAAATTTCCAGGGATTTTTTTCCTTTTTACTGCTGCATCAAATGGCTCTTTCTGTGTCTCTCCCTTGTCTCTCTATCTTTGTCTGTCTCTCTCTTCCTCCTCCTCCTTGGGATACTCCCTCCATCCTTTTGTCTCTCACTGAATATGGTGACTTAACTGAAGGCACAACTTAGAATTCTCTTCTTCTCTGCTTGAGTGCCGTGAGATAAAGACTATAAATGAGATGTAAGCTCCCCAGTATAGGGAAATAAGTTGGACTCCCCGGTGGCAGAACCCCTGACTTGAAGGACTTTTGGCTGACTTGAAGATCCATGGCTTTCCACTGTGCTCCTTGAAGGCCATGTAGAACATGAGGACCACTATCTGGTCATTGTCATAGCAGTGACAGAATGGTCACGGAGGGCAAGTCCAGCACTAATGTCAAAGGTAGAAGAGGGGATGTCAGTGTTAAAGCCACAGGAGACAACAAGGCCCTTTGTGCAACCCACAGTGGGCTTTAAAGGTCCCTCTGATACTTGCTTCCACACTTCCTTTTTTGTTGTTGTTATTTTTTTGTTGTTGTTCTTTTCTTTTTGCTGAAGCAATTGGGGTTAAGTGACTTGCCCAGGGTCACACAGCTAGGGAATGTTAAGTGTCCGAGGCCAGATTTGAACTCAGGTCCTCCTGACTTCAGGGCTAGTGCTCTATCCATTGTGCCACCTAGCTGCCCCGACCCTTTCTTGATATCCCATTTGGCAGGCTTCCCTAGGCAGGTTAGACACATTGGAAGAAGTGGGAACATGGAAAGCCAGACCATGAGCTTAAGGTCAGGGACAACCTTGGCCACATCTTAGTAAAAACACCAGGAGACTGTTTTGGGCAGCACTGTGCCATCCTGCCACAAAGGGCCACCTGCTGACTTTTGGATAGCCACAGTGACATGGACTATGACCATGAGAGCTCCACAATGCCAAAGTTGTCACGAATGACCTTGGCCAAGGGCGAGCAAGACTGACAGTCTTGAGGAAGTTAATTCTAGTTTGCTCCCATCATAGTCCACTTCCCCACATAGGGCCACCAGCAGAATGGGGCAGAAATAGTCACTCAGCTCCATTCTTCAAGTGGACGCTGGACTTTCCCACAGTGGTCAAGACATCAGTGGACTTTACCATAGACTTGGCTCCAGCACCTTCCCTTTTAATATTGGGGAGATCATGTTGCTGGAAGGTACTAATGGTTCTTCCATTGATCCATTCCCATTCTCAGCCTTGACAATGCCCTTGAATTTGCCATTATATTGCAATTTAAAAACCATGTAACTGAGGGCAATTAAGGGGTCACTGATAGCCACAATGTCCACTCTGCCTGAGATGAATGTCACCCTTGTCAGCGGGGACCCAACCCGTTGACTCCAACTTTCATCCTTTTGTCTCAGGTATTCTGCCGTGCCAATGAATTCTGGCGCTGAGTTCAGAAGAGTCAGAGTGCCCTTTTCTCATCGTCCTTCTTGACCTCTCTGCAACTTTTGACACTGATGATCACCTTCTCTGATGGAATATTCTTTTATTTCTGAGTTTTTGTGAAACTACTCTCTCTGGCTTTCCTCCTGCCTCTCTGATCAGGCCTTCTCAATCTCCTTTAGTGAAACTTCAATGAGATCAGATCCATGGACCATGGGTTTTTCCTAAGGCTCTTATCTCCCACTATACTGTCCCACCCAGTGACCTCCTAAGCTCTCAAGGGTTTGCTTATCTAATATCTTAATTTATTTATTTTTATTAAAGCTTTTTATTTCTAAAACATATGCATGGGTAATTTTTCAACACTGATTCCTGCAAAACCTTCTATTCCAAATTTTCCCTTCTTCCCCCCACCCCCTTCCCTTAGGTGAAAGGTAGTCCAATGCATGTTAAATATTTTAAAATATTATATCTTAATTTAAAATAAACACAAAGACTCTAGCTACTGGGACAAAAACTCACTATTTGACTAAAACTGAAAAAAATGGAGATCAATATGAAAAAAAAATTAGATGTAGACCAATAATGGACACCTTATTCCAAGATAAACTCTAAATGGATATGCGACATAGACCTAAAAGGCCACAACACAAATAAATTACAGTAAAAGGAAAAATCCATCTCTCAGATCTATAAATAAGAGACACTTACATGAACAAATAAAGAATAAAGAGAATCATGAAGGACGATAGATAATTTTAATTACATAAAATTAAAAAGGTCTTACATAAACATCCAATAAAGCTAATTTTAAAGTGGGGGCAAAATCTCTGTAGCAAATTTCTTTGGTAAATGTTATTTCTAAGAAATATAATTCTAATGGGGTTTGCTTGTAGCATGTGCAGAGTACCCAACATAGAGACTCCCTTCTTCCCTGCATTTCCTTACCACGTGAGTGGTTGGCTACATAGCTAGAATAGGCTGCATCTTTTATACCAGAGGAATAGGATGATCTCACCTCTTTCTTTTTATATCCAGAGGGAAGATTATGTGCAGTTTATCCACAAGAAGGGTGTCAGGAACTGAACCAGGAATGGGATTTCCCCCTGTTACCCACCCAGCCACCTTCTTCTTTCCTTTTATCCCAAGACTCTGAGAAATGGGCCTTGAGTATTTCTCTTTTATTTGCCTTCAAGTTTCTAGGTGCATTCGGTAGTCCCAACTGGACCTGGGAAATGTAATGGTAGTGTCCTTAGAACCAGGATTCTGGATTGGCTCCTTCAGGCAGCCAACCTGTCCAGAAAGCTCTGAGGAGCCCAAATACCCGAGACTTGAGCCCCGTGGATTTTTGGACTTAGAATTTGGGATTCTACTTTATAAAAACTAAGCTAAGCAATGAACCTAATCTCCTATCCTTCGCCAAAAGCACTAAAGTGCTTAGAAGAGAGGATTAAGTTTCATGACTTAGGGAATGTTTATATATTTGTGATTATACTTTTGAAGTAAATATTCCTTTGTAAAACTTAATCTGATAGGTAAGTGCTTAAAAAGAACTGCACTTTGGGGGACACCTTTCAGAAGTAAGCAGAAGTGGGGGACTCCAAATGTCCCCAAATCCTCTTGAGGGTAGTAGAGAATTCTGGGGGAAGGGCACAATTTAACATCTGTCCTTCAAGAAGTAGGGACTGGGGGAGTCATGAGTACATGTTACATTAGAGAAGAATTCAAATTTATAAGAAAAAGAGATATTTCTTAATTGATAAATGACCTTAGGATGTGAAGACAACTCCCAAAAGAAGAAACCCAAGCTGTTTATATGTGTGTTTTTAAAAATGCTCCAAATCACCACAAATGAAAGAAAGACAAATTAAAGCAATTCTGAGACTCTACCTCATATCCACCAGTTAGCTAAATATTACCAAAAAAGGGAAAAAATAAATATTGAAAGGTTTATGGGACATCGCTGGACCTATGAATAGGAACAACCATTCTACAAAGCAATTCACAATTATAAACAGAAAGCCACTAAACAGTGTATGTCAATTATATCACTGCTAAGTCTTTGCCCAAAAGAAATCCAAGAGAAGCAAAACTCCTTTTTGTACAATAACGTTTATAAGAAGTTCTTTTATCTGGTGAAAAAAAATGAAATTAAGAGAATTCCAATAGTTGAGGACTTTCTAAATAAGTTGGGCCATCTGAATGGGATGGATGCTACTGGGCTGTGGGAAATGTGAAAACAGTTGCTTTTGAAAGAAAAGGAAAGACTCAGCTGCAATATCCATGCAGAGGATGGCTGTATCTACTTATCCAAGTTTAACGGCTCCTGAGTTGGTCTCGCACTACTGTCTGCCTCTTAGCCAAGCTGAGCCCAAGCATCTCCAACTTACTATGTCCACAGAGAACATATTGTCTTTGCCTCCAATCTTGCCAATCTGAGCTCCATCCTTCCAATCCCCCAGACTCCTTCACTCTCACACTTCTCTTCCCCACATCTCTTGCCAGCTCCTGTCATTTGTCTCTTCCCAACATCTCTAGCATCTTTCCATTTCTTGCCATTCACACAATCGCTGCCCTCACCTTGGCTCTCATCAGCTCATGGATTATTGCGGTAGGCTTCTGGGTGGGCTTCTTACCTCAAGTATCACCCACTCCAATTTTCCCATTCAACTTCCAAAGTAATTTTCCTAAAGTACAGGTCTGACCCCATGATCCTCTAGTCAATAAAGTTCTATGGCTCCTGTTGCTTTCAAGATAAAATATAAAATTCTCTATTTAGGTAACATGTAAAAACTCTTCAAAATCTGATTTTTTTTTTTTACTTTTTTCAGTCTTTTTATACTTTCCTTCCTTCCATGAACCTTACTATCTAGCAATTCCTTCTTGCTTGCTGTTCCTCAGATAAGAGACTATCTCTTAATTCTATACCTTTTCACTGGTTGCCTCCATCCCCCACTGCTCCATCCCTGGCTTGCACTCCTTCCTTATCTTGCTCCAAAACTTACTTCTAATTCCATTTTCTGTACAGGATCTTTCTATTTCTCTCTCTGTGTCTGTGTCTGTTTCTGTCTCAGTCTCTCTCTCTCTCTGTCTCTATGCCTTTCTCTCTGTCTCTCTTTGAGCACCAAAATTGCCCATGGTGGCTATTATTCCAATGACCACCGCTTGGGAAGAAATGACAGGGCGCTTTTGCCGGCACTGGTGGAGGACCCGTTTACACTGCCCATGTGAAGCTCTGGGTCACAGCTGCACATGGAGGGGAGCCCTAGTTCTTGTAGCCTCAGGGGTGCAGGGTCCCATTTCCAGGGTCCAGAAGACCGTTTGTGATTGCTCAGAAGGGAGCAGGGGTCCTGGACTCAGCTCTGAGGCACAAAGGAGCTCTAGCACTTGCATCTGCAGATCAGAGGGCCTGGCCCTAGTGCCAGGGCCAAGAAAGGACTAGGGGCTACAGGGAAATAAGGTCCCTTCCTGGGTAAAGTCCAGAGCACGGACCAGGAAGGAAGTGACCACACTGACCACAGACGCCTATTGTGTTCTGATCCCCCTCTGAGCATCAGTTCTCCCATCCATGAAATGGGATTAATAGTGGAGGACTTTCATGACGAATCTCCAGAATTGTAATGAGGGATATATTTTGAAAACACCCTCAGAGCCCTCTATGAATGTGAGCTCTGCAGACCCAGGCTAAGAGTTAGAGGAGACTTTGAGCAGACAAGGGTCACTCTCACCCCTTCATTGACAGTGCCCTGGAAACCCCATGTTGCTGTGGGACGCAGTGGGGTTGGAAAGCTTAGTTTGAAAAAGCCCCTCAGGGCCGGCTGACCCCTTCTCCTGCCCAGGGATCTTCAGAATCTCCCCAAGACAATTCAAACGGAAGCGATTCGGTTGGCTGGCCCGGCACTAGTGCACTGCCCAGGTTTCACAGGGCCACATCCTAAGGACTCCGTAGACCTTCAATGGGTGGGTCAGCCTGGTACTCCTCCTCTCCCACACTTTCCTTCAGAGCCCCCCAAACACCGACCTAGCTAGCTTGTGGGAAGTTCTGGGTCGGAGTAGGTTCTCAAGACTTTTCCTGTAGAATCGGTTCAGAGACCTTGTGCCTGAGGGAAGCCAGTGATCTGGTCTCCACTACAAAAGCCAGGGGAAAGTTCCTACTAAGAAGCTTAATAAAGATCCGCTGGCCAGACCAACAATAATTTGTAAATACATGTTCCCAGGGATGAAGACCGGGTCTAAGATCCAGAGGAAAAGCCAGAAGGCCGAATCGATGGCAGTGTGGTTTGTGAGTTCTTTCATGGTGAAGATGCTCAAAGACAGATGGGACTGAGTCCAGGAAGTGCTGAAAATAGATCCAATCCCTTCCCTTTCAGAATTTTCTCTCCCTTCCAAATTCACACAACCTTCCAGGAAAATACACTTCAATTATAAATTAAAGTACATTTATGTATAAAAAGTGGAATTAAGAAGATAATCTAGTAAATTATTTTTAATACACATTATTTTATGAGTCATGTTAGGAGAGAAAAATCAGAGCAAAAGGGAAAAACCATGTGAGAGATGAAAATACAGAAAAAAGAAGTAAACACAGTATTGTTGATTTACATTCAGTCTCCTTAGATCTGGATGCAAGTGACACTTTCTCTCCAAAGTCTATTGGGATTGCTCTGGATCACTGAACCACTGAGAAGAACCGAGCCTTTCATAGTTGATTATCACACATTCTAGCTGTTATTGTGTACAATGTATTCTCAGTTCTGCTTGTTTCCCTCAGCATCAGTTCATGCAAATCTTCCCGGGCCTTTCTATTATCAGCTTGTTCATCATTTTTCATAGAATAATAGTATCCCATTACCTTTCTGTACCACAGCTTGTTCAGCCATTCCCCAATCGATGGGCATCCAATCCTTTTCCAATTTTTTTTTGCTACTACAACTATTCAACTTTTTCATCAAGAACTTGGAGAAATCAATGAAAAGGTCACTTGCTTATTAAACTTCCAGAGAAGTAACTAGTACGAGGATTCCAGTCAGGTTTCACAAATTTCTCAGTGAAACCCTGGCTAAGACCTGCTGTTGTCCCAAGCAAACTTTCATAACAGATCTCTCACTCTCTCTCTTCCCACACAGCAAACCAATTGCTGAATTCTATTGTTTCTCTCTCCCCAACTTCTCTCCTACAATCCCCTTCTCTCCACACATATGGTACTCCCCCCTCATTCAGACACCTCTCGTGGAGATAATTTTAATTACTCTCTCATTGGTCTCCCTATTTCCACCATCCTCACTTCATATAGATGGATGGATAGATAGATGTGGATAAATGGGTGGATAGATCAATAGATAGATGAAAAAAAGATAAATAGTTATAGAGATAAATACAAAGACAGATGGAGAGATAGATATAAAATTACAGAGACAGAGAACAGAAGACTGAAGGAAAGGTGGTGGTGATAAAAAGCTTTGTTCAAGAATTCAAAGAGCTATCGTGCCCTTGTATTATTTGGGTCAAGAGAAGAAGGAGCAAAACCCAGAAAAGATAAATATTGTTCAGATTCTTTTTCAGATAGATTGGACCCAATGACCTGAGAAATCCTCTATATCTCTCTGTTTCTGTGATTGTGGGTAGACAATATTCTCTTCCATTTGGTCTTTATATAGATGTCCATTTTGCTGACAAATGAGGGCTAACCTTTTTTGTTTGTTTTTGCTTTTTGCTGAGGCAATCAGGGTTAAGTGACTTGCCCAGGGTCACACAACTAGGAAGTGTTAAGTGTCTGAGACCAGATTTGAACTCAGGTCCTCCAGACTTCAGGACTGGTGCTTTATCCACTGCACCACCTCGCTGCCCTGGGCTAACTTTTTTCAAGATCAAGGTCTTACAATTAATAAGTACATACACATTATTGTTGAATGAAGGAACTGTCCAGTAGGAAGAGCAATGAACTTGGAGTCATGAGACCTAAGTTGAAATCCTGAAGCTATCACCTCCACGATGTTGAGGAAGCCACCTGCCCTCTGTGAACTTCAGTTTCCTCTTCTCAAAAATGAGAGAGTTGGACTAGATGGCCCACTAAAGGCTTTCCAACTTTATGAACCCGTGACCCTAAAATGTATTCAAAATTATCTCAGCATTTTTCATACAGGACTAGCCTCAGCTTTATGAAGAAATGAATGAATGTGTTATTTAAAATAACTAATGATGTGCTACTTAAAATAGCTTAATGTTGAGAAGTCCAATTGCAAATGGAGACATTTTGGCATTTTGAGATTTCATTCTTGTCACTTTAAATTGGAGATGGCACAAGTAAATGTACCCCGTAGAGATCAAAGGGGATTTTGAGTGCCCTGGATTTTCTTCCTGTGTCATCGAGTGAAAATCCTCAATGAAATACTCCCCAGAGTGTGATCACTTCTTCCGTTTCCTACCTGTGCTTAGATAAATAGCCTTTAAATTATGAAAAGAAGGAGGTAAGAGACACAACTTTCTTAGCAGGTTCAGTTCTTGAAATGGATCAAGTAGAAAGGGAAGTAGGATTTATCCAGGCTATCATTTTAAAAGCCACTTTATTTACAAAAGATATACTGTAGGTCTCCATATATGTATTTAGACTCTGCCTCAGGGATTAGGGACTATGATGATAAGTGTGTTGAGAATAACAGTGGGAGGAAATTTTACAGAGAGTAAAAAAAAGAGAGAGAGAGAGAAAATGTCTGAGCTGAGATATTCCTTAGAGCATAGAATGGTAGAGTCTGTAGAGACTTTATAATACCAAATAGAATTTATGAACTAGGAAGGACCTCAGGACATAGAACGTGAGTGCTTGGAAAAACTTTCAAAACATAAAACAGTGTCTTAGCTGAAAGGGACCTTAGAACCCAGAATTGCAGAGCCAGAACCAACCTTAGAACCCACACTGTCTGAGCCAGAATGAATCTTAGAACATAAAACAATAAAGTTGGAAAGGATCTTTAAGATCCTTTACCCATTATTGTCATTTTACAGAGAAATAATGAAGTGACTTTTCATGGTCACATCATGACAAGAACCTGAGTTTCCTGACTCCAAGTCTGTTCTTTCCCTTATGTCATCCAATCAACAAAAACCTTTGTGGCCACGTGAAGATGGAGTCTAATGAGGAGAATGGAAAGTGCTGAATAAGTAATTGTGAAGAGCCTCCTAAAGGACCTTTTCACATAAATTTTATGGAAAATTTACTTTTGTGCTCATGGATAAAACTGAAAAGCTGCAGAACTCCCTTCCTGTGATTCTGCCCACCTCAAATTAAAGCATGTTTTTTTATTTTGTTTTTGCAACATGGCTAATATGAAAATGTTTTGTATGATTTCATATATATAATTCATATATTTTTTGCCTTCTGAATGGATGGGGGAGGGCCTGGAAAGAGGTAGAAAATTTGGAACTCAAAATGTATTTTTAAATCAATGTTAAATACAAATAAATGATTAGTTGTTTTTTTCTTTTTTTGCTTTTTGATGAGGCATTTGGGGTTAAGTGACTTGCCCAAGGTCACACAGCTAGGGAATGTTAAGTGTCTGAGGCCAGATTTGAACCCAGGTCCTCCTGACTTCAGAGCTGGTGCTTTATCCACTGCGCCATCTTGCTGCCCCAATTAGTTGTTTTTTTCTGAAAATCATTGCTCCTGATGCTCTACTGTCTTCAGAGTTACATCCAGAAGGCCTATCAATATTCAGGGAACATCCAAGAAGCAGGGATCAGCTCTTCCCTAAATTTTCCATTTCCAGCAGTAGCCAGAAAGGGCCCTGCCCAGGGCAGGGGCTTAACAATCGGTGATTGACGTGCATTGCCTGTGCAGAAGGAAGGCTTGGGCGAGCTGGTATGACTGAGACATCCTCTCCTTGCACAAAAGCAGTTCCCTGGCTGTAGGCTGGCATCACAGGGACTTCTGCTGGCAGACTCGCTCAGCGCCTTGCTTGGTTGCACCAGATGAGAGCCCTGAGCAATGTTCTTTAGCCCCTTTTAAAGCATTTAATCAAAATCTGCCATGTGACCAGCGATGCTGCCAGACATTGTTCACAGTGGGGATCCTTGGTGGGGGAAAGAGTCTAACACCTCATTACTGGACCAACTGCCATTACTTGTGTCCAAATTCAATTCAGAAGTCAAGGAAAAATCAGAGAAATGAAGGCCGGAGGAGCTTATGGATTTCGAAGGAAACTTAATAATATGCAATAAGACAGAGTCACTTGGATTGGAAAGCATTTGTGAAAGGCACACGATGGGTCTCAGATAAAAAAGGCAAAAAACAAAATAGCTCCATTCTACCTGGAGTGATACAGCCCACCTGAGAGCAGGTGTAGACAGAGTAGATGGCAAGGGTAAGGACTTCTGCTGCCCTCTTGTGGTGTGCAAGTGACCACTGTTTTTCAAAAAGTTGGGGCAAATCCTCTGCATCCTTTTGCTTCCCTAGCCGGCCATAGCCTAGTGTGGACCACGTCTGCTCTCTCCCGGACCACTGCAATGGCCGTTCTTACTTCGGAGAAGATAACTGGTTTGGAAAGCCAAGGACCTGCTCCTGTCACCTGTGGGATCTTGGGAAATTCTTGGCCTTCTTGGACCTTGATTTCCTCATGGGTCAAATGAAGAGTGTGGCTCAGACAGCCATAAGGATCTCCAGTTCTGGATGGAGGATCATCCCCTCTGCCAAATTTATATTACGGAAGCACAGATGTACCCTTGTCACTGCATTGCTAAAGAAGCATCGATAACTCCCCGTTGTCTCCAGGATCATGAAAAAACACCTTTACTTACCACAGAAAGCTCTTCCCAGGTATCTCCAACTCATGCTTCCTGACTGACTTCACACACACACACACACACACACACACACACACACATGTTTATCCCCCATGTTCAAGCCAAAATGGTCTGACTTGCACTGAAGGAAGGCCACTTGGCAGCCACTTGGGGATGGAGAGCAAATAAAAGGCTCAGACAGAAGTCCAGGAGAGGGGCAATGAGGGTCTGAACAAGGGTGATGGCTATGGGTCTGTTGTGTCGGCAGAAATGGAAAGATTCGGTAAATGGTTGGAATCAAGGGGCAAAAGCGAATGAGGAATTGATGGTAATAACAAGACTGCAAACTGGTGATTGGAAGGATGGTGGAGCCTTCAATAGAAATAGGGAAGCTAGGTGGAGGGCAAAGTTCAAGGGTAAAAAGATGAATTTAAATTGGACACTTTGACATTTCCATTTGGCAGTTGGCGATTTAGAATGGAAGTTGGAGGAGAGATGAGGGCTAGAGTTATAGATCGTCCAGGCTTCTTGTGAGGGGGGATGAATCTATAGCTACTGCTTGGGTTACCAAAAAAAAAGGAGAGGAGAGAAAGAAAAGGAAAGGACACAGGAAAGATCCCTCTGTGAAGAGGGGCTACAACAAGAGCGATGGGTCAGCAAAAGTGGTCAAACAGGAGAGAGCAATGAGGAAAAACCAGGAGGGCAGAGGGAAAGCAGAGATTGGCCAGCTGGGTTCCATGCCACAGAGAGGTTAAGAAGAGTAAAAACTCCTTGAGAAAAGTCCATTTGACTTTTGGCAACAAAGAGATGGTTTGCTCACTTCAAAGGGAAGGAGTCAGAAGCCGGATTGCGGAAGGCAATGATGATGAGACAAATTGACAAAAGCTCTATGAACACAAGGATGGCACCCTATTAATCCTTTTATTTAATCCAATAAGCATTAAACATATTCCATTTGTATTGAGGCAGTGCGGCATAATGAATAGTTTCTCTCCACACCAGTCCTCTTCCATTCAACCGCCAGCGATTTTCCTAAAAATCACGTCTGATCCTATCACTGCCCTACCAATAAACTCCTGTGGCTCCCTACTGAATTCTCCTTTCTGAAGAGCAAATAGAAAATGCTGTCATTCAAAGCCCTTAAAACCTGCCCCCCCAACTGCCCTCCCCAGGACCTTTTCCATATTCTTACATCTTACTCCCCAACATGAACTCTTGGATCCAATGACACTGGCCTCTGGGCTGCTCCAACGGCAAGACCAGCTCTTGAATCCCAGCACTTTCTCTGGATGTCCTACATGTTCCTCCTTCACTCAGACTGCTGAGCTCCTTGGCTTCCTTCCCATAATTCCCAACTAAAATTCCAGCTTCAAGAAGCCCTCCCCAATTGTTCCTATCTCTAATTGTTTTCCTCTGTTAATTATTATTATTTATCCTGTACTTACACTGGCTTTGTTTGCATGTTGCCTCCCCCATTGGATTGGAAGCTCCTTGAGGGCAGGGACAATATCTTTTGCTTCTTTATGTATCTCCAGCACTCAGCACAGTGCCTAGCACAGAATCAATTTTTAAGAAATACTTATTGAATGAATGATTTCATTTCAAACTCCATTTCTCTATTTTTTAAACTTTTTAATCAATTTTAAACTTAAATACAAAAAAAGAAAAGAAAAAAGAACATTTCCATGTACACAGCAGAACATGAGAGGATTCAATATGAAACAGCAAATTTCCCTTTCAAGAAAATCTATGTAATAAAAACTACACATTGTTATCAAAGCTACCCAGCTTTTCTGTGCTTCCTTTTGGGTTTTCTTTTGTTCTCAGATATATGCTTTTAATTTACTTTAATTTTTCTACTTCCTTCCCCTAGAGAGGTCACAATTAAGTGATAATGATAATGATAATGATATATATATATATATACATAATATCTATGCAATACTCTTTGTTAATTCTTTTTTTGTTTGTTTTTATTTTTTTTTATTTTTTGTCAATTCTTTCTCTGAAAGTGGATCAAAGTTGTTCTGTTTTCCCAAATCAACCCAACTCATAATTTCTCATATCCCAGTAGTATTCTATTACAATCATATAGCCCAGCTTGTTTAGCGTTCCCCAATTGAAAGGCATCTATCATTTTAGCCAGTCTGATAGGTAATATCTCAAAGTTGTTCTAATTTGAAATTTTTCTAATTAATAATGATTTAAATGTGGTTTTATATATATATATATATATATATATGTGTGTGTGTGTGTGTGTGTGTGTGTGTGTAGTTTTCTTTATCAAAAGGGATGAATTGACTAATTCTTTCAATTGAGGAATGACTTGCATTTTTATAAATTTGACAAAGTCCTTTATACATTTGAGAAAGTCCCAGCTCAATAAATGGCCATGATTAAGACGCTTCCCTTTTTGGATGCTGGGGCAATATCCCACTCCTCTTCTGCTAAATCAGAGGGGGGCTGATATCGGAACCCGGAGAGAGAGTATCTCCTGGATGAAATCACAAAGTTCTGCTATATACAAAGTACCGCTTTGGGCACTGGGAGAGCTCCAAACTTAAAGGAGATGCAGTCCAGGCCCAGTGCTAGCTGGTGATTAGGAAATATTTGTTAAGCAGAACTGACAAATCTCCAGTACTATCAACATTTACTGAACAAACGGAGCGTTTGCTGTGTCAGGAGATGTGGGGAACATAAACAAGTTAAATCCTCAGAGCATGCAATAGATAAAGAGGGAGGAGGATGGGCCTCAAATCAGGGCTTCTGAACCGTTTTCCACTCAGGAAAACATGAGAAATTTTTATATGATCCCGGGTTATAGGTATACAAAACAGGTGCCCAAAGCCAAGATTCACTGATCATAAATCGGGATTTTGTGAGCCTCACAATGAGGTATGAGACTCCATAGGTGGCCATAGGTTAAGAAGCTGGGCTTTAGACCAACTAAATCCAACCCCCTCTTTTTGCAGAGGAAGAATGGGAAGCTGATAAAGGTAAGTGACTTGACCAGGGTCACCCAACAAGACTAAGGTAGGATTTGAACCCATCTCTCTACCTTAAAGACCAGCACATCATATGGCTCCTGTGAAGCCTCGCAGAAGCTAAAAGACCCAGTGGCTGCCCTCAGGAAGCTTACATTCTATCATGGAGAGAGAACATAAGCCATAAATAAAATACAACAAACTCCAAAAGAAGCCCAAAGCACAGTGGGAATGGCCCATGTCACAGAAGCCACGAAGACCCAGATTTCAGTTGTTTGGGAAGGTCAGGGAGCCTTCTGCAGGAAGGAAGCATCACTGTGTCTGCAAGTAAATGAACATGGGAGCTTGTCCCAAGCCGGGAGCCTTTTCTGCTTCTCCTCTGAAGCACTGAACCCAAGCCAAGCTTCTGCAGAGATACTGCAGTCGTGCAATTGGAGCGCCGCATCCCAATCTCAGAGGCTGGATCTGGAGCCAAGAAGACCTGCATCCAAATCTTGCCTCAGACTTTTACCAGCTCTCCAACTCAGGGCATCACTTAACCTCTGTCTGCCTCTGTCTTCATCTGTAAAATGGGGATAATCATAATACTTACTCCCAGGTTGTTATGGGGATAACATGAGATAATATTTATGATCTACTTTGCCAATGTGTGCTTGTTTTTGTCATTAGTTATGGAAAAACCCTATGTGAGGGATATTTAAAAGGAGATTCTGTTCCTACCAAAGTAGGATTGGGTTGTCTCTAAGGTGCTTCCCAGCTCTGACACTCTATAGTTTATGGCCCCTTCTGGCTCTGACATCTTTTTCTGTTTCTATAGTTCCTGATGCTCTGTGAGCTTGTTCTAAGGTCCTTCTCAGGTCTGGCATTTTCTATTCTGTATTCTAAGATTCCTGATGCTCTGTGAGCTCATTCTAAGCTCCTTCCTAGACGTGACATCCTCTATGTTGCTAAGGTTCCTGGTGTTCTCCGAGCTAACTTCTAAGGTTCTTTCCAATCCTGGCATCTTCTGTTCAGTATTCTAAGGTTCCTGATGTTCTGTGAGCTCATTCTAAGGTCCTTCTCAGGTCTGACATCTCCTATTCTGTATTCTAAGATTCCTTATGCTCTGTGAGCTCATTCTAAGCTCCTTCCTAGATCTGACATCCTCTATGTTGCTAAGGTTCCTGGTGTTCTCCGAGCTAGGCTCTGAGATCCTTTCCAGTTCTGACATCTTCTGTTCAGTATTCTAAGGTTCCTGATGTTCTGTGAGCTCCTTCTAAGGTCCTTTCCAGTTCTGACATCTTCTATTCTGTATTCTAAGTTTCCTGATGCTTTGTGAGTTTATTCTAAGGTCCTTCTCAGTTCTGACATCTTCTATTCTTTATTCTGAGGTTCCTGATGTCCTATGGGCTGTGTTCCAAGGTCATTCCCAGCTCTGACGTTTTATGTTTTGAGTGCTTAGAGGCAGCAAGTTTGAACATAGCCTCTCAGAGTGGAGGTTGAAAGAACTGTTACCCACTGTGTGATTCCTCTCTGGACTTCATTTTCCTCCCCTCTGAAATCAGGGAGTTGACCTAGATGACCCTGAAGGTCCCTTACAAAGTCCCTAACAGTGTTCTAGCATCCTTTTAATAACTCATAGACCCTGTTCCTCTTTCCACAGTCCTTTCTGACTCTGACTTGGATTCCATGTCTCAAGATCCCTCTCAGCTCTGGCATCTTGGGAAATATTATTAACACAAGACTTTCCCCACTAAATCCCCTTATCTTCTTCTTTTCATAATTTACTCTTATTTCCTCTTTCATCTCATTTTATAGCTCATAAATACAAAGATAATGGTTTGTTTATGGCACAATATAATTATGTAATTGGGCTTTTTTATTAAATAAAAACTCTATAATGGCAGGATGTTTATTTTATTCAAATATGGCTTGCTGATAAAAACTAATTGACAAATTCATAGTAAGTCCCCGGCTCCTAGCAGTGGGGTTCACAAAAGCAAAAGAAATGAGCCCAGCCATCCATTTTCATTGTGCAAAAAAAAAATGTCATTCCTTTCCCACAGAGCTTAACTTGGGATCTCATTATCCTATTATTACAGCAGCTTCTTAGTTGGTCTCTGGGTCTCCAGTCACTCCTCCCTTCCCCTCTGATCCATCCTGCACAAGCTATTTAAAAAGTCCTCTTTTATAGAGCTGTCACACCTCTCCTCAAGCATATGCAATGACTCCCCACATCTCCTTCTTTGTCTGACATCCAAGATGTCAGACAGATGTGCCCACATGATACCTCTACGTACAGGGAACTTCAATAATACGCTCTAGGATTTTGCCAAGAATGGTTGTCAAGCTCACTGCCCGAGAGCTGACAGAACGTTTCATCATGATTGTCTCTTCTTACAAAGAACTGATGGCATTTGACCTTTCCGTTCCCCTACCTACACCCCCTTTCTGGTTCCCAGCAGTATTTCAAAAATCAACAGATGCTTTTCATCATTGGACTTGCCCTGGATGATAATATCCTCTTGCGGAGATCATATCATACACGTCAACAGAGCGCCCACAGGGCTCTGTCCTGGGTCCCTTTTTGTTTTGCCTCTCCATGATTTCATTTGGTGATTCTATCAGCTCCCATGGATTTAATTATTATTTATATCTTGATGATTCTCAGATCCCCCTATCAGCCCTCACCTTTCTGTTGTCCTCCAGTCCTACATCTCCAACTATCTATTGGACTTGTGAAACTGGATTTCCAGTAAACATCTTAATTAAACTCAATATTTCCAAAACAGAATTTATAATCCTCCTTCCCAAACCCTCTCTCATTCCAAATTTCCTTATGAATGTTGAGAGTACCACCACCCCGCAGTCAGTCAGGCTCCTAGACTTGCAAACTCATTAGATTTTTTTCTCTTCCACTATTTAATCTTTTGCCAAGACCTGTAAATTATTCCTGTGGAACATCTCTTCTCAGACACTGCTGTCACTGCAGTATAGGTCCCCATCATCTCATTCCTGGATTATTGTAATAGCCTCCTGGAGGATCTACCCAGCTCAAATGTCCCTCCC
Source organism: Myrmecobius fasciatus (assembly GCA_023553655.1). NCBI lineage: Eukaryota > Metazoa > Chordata > Mammalia > Dasyuromorphia > Myrmecobiidae > Myrmecobius > Myrmecobius fasciatus. The sequence goes on along the minus strand of JAJPUD010001465.1, from coordinate 380,182 downwards.
TACTTCAGGCCATCCTTCCTTCAGCCACTAGAGTAATTTTCCATGGCTGCAATGATCTTCTTCCTCCTCCTCCTCCTCTTCCTCCTCCTCCTCCTCTTCAGCTTCTGGCTTCCTTCAAATCCATCTCAAATCTCACCTACAAGAAGCCTTTCCTGATCTCTCTTAAGTCTAGTGCCTTTCCTCTTTTAATTATTTCTCATTCATCCTATCAGATAGCCCATCTGTTTGCTTGTTGTCTCCCCCATCAAGTTGTGAGCACATCTAGAGTCCAGATTGTCTTTCACCACTATTGTATCCCCAGAGCTTAGCACAGTAGGTCTATAACAAATACCTATTGACTGACAGACTAACCATGATCATAATCTCATCTGTCCTTCTCTGATCTTCTTGCCTCCAAGAAAGTTTGGAAGGCTTTTTTGTTGTACATCACCAGCTTCTGAACATTCTGGGCTTCATCTCTCCAGTACTATTATTGTAGGACTGTTCTTTTCTAATGTTTTTGCCCTATTTCATGCCCACGCTTCCATCTTCTATATCTGTCCTTTAAAAAATCAGAGTCAATTAGTTTCCTTTTTAGTCAAACTCTTTTCTTTAGAGAAATGCTGTCTTTCCTCCTCACTGGAATGTTTTACTTGTCTGCACCTTCAAAATTTGATTTTTTAGAGCTTGTCCATCTCTCTTGGGTCAATATTCCTGAAATAGATCAGACTAACGAACCTCTCGGGACCTTTAAAAATCTCTTCTTCTTAATGGCTTCTTAAGCCATGCCTGGTGTGCCTTTCCTTCTCCATCACAAACCCTGTCTCTCAATTTTCTCAAATTCTCTCAATTCTCCACCATATCCCCTTCAAAGACCATTTTTTGGTAAGAATCAGTGTTAGAATGGCAATTCCTCACATTTTCCTCCATATTTTGGAGGACAAAGATCTCATTAAGACAGGCTACAAAGGTTTTACTTGTGTTGCTTTTTGGAAGATGAAGATGTGTGTGAGAGAGAGAAAGAGAGAGACAGAGAGGCACAAAGACAAAAAGAGAAAAAGAGCAGGAAAAAGGAGAAGAAAAAGAAGAAAGAAGAAGAGAAGGAAGAAAGAAGAAAGAAAGAAGGAAGAAGAAAGAAAAAGGAGGAGAAGAAAGGAGAAGAAGAAAGAAGGAAGAAAAAGAAGAAAGAAGAAGGGAACTGAAAGAGAGAAAGAAGAGGGAAACACACACACACACACACACACACACAGCAGCCTTCTGTTTCCAGATAGTTGAGGGATTCCATTAGTGTATCATGCCCTTCTATTTTAGGTTTGGGATCTGTCCAGGTGGTCACTTGTATAACCTAAAGATAAATATTGCTTTCATTTAGTTCTTGGATTCATCCTCAATAAAATACTCTCCAACCTATTTCTTACCAGCCACTATTAGACTTCTCACATAAGGATATACTTTCTTTATGTTCCATATTGTTTCTCAATTCTCTTCCTTTTGAACAAGATATGCATTTCCAGAGACATGTTCTAATCATGAGACTATTTTCTTAAGTTCTAGTCCAAGTTATAGCACAATGTACTTTGGAAAAGGGTCTCTCCTGTCTTCTTGGAGAGAATGGGGTGCTCAGGAAAACTAGCACTTCCAGGTGGGGTCGATACATTTTCAGAGCTGCTTATCCACTTTTGGTGACCACTTTTTATCCAGCTCTCCCTGTGGCTCCAAGAAGCTGCAGCATATGCACTGGCCATATCCCAGTAAATCATTTCAGCAGATGGGCTAAAATAGGTTGAGAGTAACTGCCAGGTCTCAAACCTATTTTTGAGTTGGGGGATAGCTATCCCCAGCATGTGAAGACTTTCCTTGGCAGAATGGAGAACAATTTGTTCCAACGTCCAGGACGGCAGCTAAAGTCGGCACCGTGGAGCATGGCCCTTGGTGAAGCGTTCAAGTTGCCAGGGTCATCCAATGCATCCCAGGCTGTCTTGACTTTTTGTCACTGGATTTTAATGACTCTGGAAGAGAGAGACTGACGACTTTGTGCAGCTTGTACCTCACTTAAATCCAATTCATGCACAAGGGAAGACATCATCCCATGATGTCATTGTTTCTCTTTAAAAATGAAGGACAAACAACACAACCTATTTGTATTTAGACACCTGATAGGGTAATAAGTTTTATTGCCGGTTCTCTTTGTAAATATTGTCTCCAGAGACTGACGGGGTTTGTCTTTTGCTAATTTGTTATGTCGCACCTGCAAGTGTGAGATCAGGCTTGGCAAAATCAGACCCTCAAAGTTGGAAGGGATTACAGAAGTCATTTAGTGCAATTCATGTGTGAACAAGGGTTCCCACCACAACATACACAAATGGCCCCAAAACTGTTCTTTTTCACCTTCTGAACATCCTTTTCCTTGAGGTGAACTAGTTCACTTTGGAATAGCATCAGATATTGGGGAGTTTATCCTTGTCTCAAGCCTAAGTTTTCCTCTTTGTCTTGTTCATCCATTGTTTCCATTTTACCTATGGGATAAATCAACGAATCCATAAACAATCATTTATCAAGTACCTATTCCAGGTACTTGGTGAGATCCTTTTTCTTAAGGTGGATTAGTTCACTTTGGAATAGCATCAACTACTAGGGAGCCTATCCTTTCCTCAGGCCTAAATTTGCCTCTTTGTCTTGTTCCTCCATTGTTTCCATTTTTACCCATGGGGCAAATCAATCAATCAATAAACAATCATTTATCAAGTACCTATTCCAGGTACAGTATTGGGGACTGGTGAGATACAGACAAAAAATGAATCAAAGAAAGAAGCTCTGCTCTCAAGGAGCTTCTCTTCTCTAGGGAGAAACAACAGCATATATTTATATGTTATGTAATGGGGGTTGGAGGGTTTATTGTGGGCGCAGTCTGCTAGAGAAGATGGGATAGAATGAGATCATTTATCGGTGAAGAGGGATTTACCTGGGCAAGAAAAGGGGCCATGTCTTCTTGTGAGACAGGAAGGAAAAAGCAAAAAGGGGTGGAAGGCATCCAAGTGATGTGTAATGAGGGAGATCTCAGCAAATTCAGTGAAAGAGGATTCAGAAAGAGGATTACCTGATCTCCCTGAGGTCCTCTGGCTTCTGAACTGCCTCCTGAATTGCTCTCGTGGTGATCAATATTGCTGCCATTCTGTAAGACCACTCTCCCTGAATATCATTTTTATGCTCACTCGGATCCTGCTCTCTCCAGACCAATGGATGTGCAGAGATCTGGCCATTGGTGGATCCTAAGACTAAGCTTCAGAACCCCCACCCTAGGGTCAAGGAGCCTAAATCAGAGCACATGAACCCACTTAGCGTGCCATACCTACAGGGTTCGGTCAGAGTCACCCGAGATCTCTGTCCAAGATGGCACCTGTTCCTGACTAAATATTAGATCTGGCCCCTGAAAGGACTCCGGATCCATCCGCTTGTCACATTTGGCAGTCCATCTTTCCTGAGGGATAGCAGGTGACACCGTCAAAGACTTGCCTCGGATCTCAGCAAACTCTATCATCAGCGTTCTCCGGATCTAGCAATCCTGCCAAAAAAGCTTAGTCCGGCGTGACCTGTTCTTGATGAAGTCCTGTGTGGGGGGAGTTTTTCTCCTCCTCCTTCGTTTTCCACTTAAAGCCTTTAGATGAGGCGCTCAAGCTACCAAGCTGAGAAGGATTTCAAGGGGCAGAGAAGATGAATGGAGGGAAGGACAGAAATGCAAGAGGATGATGGGACGGGGGAGCCATCCAGAGGGAGCATCTCCACGGAGATCATTACTCAGACTCCTGAAATGTACGCCATTAAAGGCATCTCAGACCCATTTAGTCTAAGCTAGAGACCAAGGCTCAGAGAGGGGACAGAACTTGCACAGAAAGGCACTGTTAGTCCCCGAGGATGGCTGGCAGCCCCTGGCTCTCCAGCTAAGTCTCAGAGCTAATGGCTTCCGAAGGGCAGGATGCTCTAACAGCAGATTCCCCCCCCCCATTCCACACACCTCTCCACCCTCCCATGAGGACTCGGTCCAAGAGTTTCCTAACAACTTGTAATTACAGATCCCTGCATTATGTTTGATGCCATCCGTTCAATCATCACCTTCTTTCTAATGAAGCTTGCCTGAACACAAATATGAGGTTTCTTCTTTCCCATAGAAACACTCCATCTGGGGCTGGCAGCTTCAGAGATAGCGGCACCTCTCAAGAGTTAACACCCAGCCAAGAGTACTGGCTGCAGGATGGAAAGGGAAGAGAAAAAAAGGGTTTCTCTGGGGGAGGAAGAGAAGGAAGAGGCCTTCCTTTTCAGAAGGCGGTCTGGTACGTTTCCAGTTTTCTTATCTTGGAGCTTTTTTCTCTCTGCAAATAGGATACATTCATTCTTTATTGATAAGCTTCCAGAAAACATAAAGGGAGGGAGGGAGGAAAGAAAAGGATGTATATATGTGTGTGTGTGTGTGTGTGTGTGTGTGTGTGTATGAAAGAGAGAGAGAGAGACAAACAGAGAGAGAAACCGAGAGAGAGAAAAACACAGAGAGAGAAAAAGAGAGAGAGAAACACAGAGAGACAGAGAGAGAAACAGAGAGAGAGAGAGAGAAACACACACACAGAGAAACAGAGAGAGAGAGAGAAACAGAGAGAGAGAGAGAGAGAAACAGAGAGAGAGAGAGAGAAACACAGAGAGAGAAACAGAGAGAGAGAAAAAAAAGAGAGAGAAACAGAGAGAGAGAAACAGAGAGAGAGAGAAACACACACACACACAGAGAAAGAGAGAGAGAGAAACAGAGAGAGAGAAAGAAACAGAGAGAGAAAAAGAGAGAGAGAAACAGAGAGAGAGAGAGAAACAGAGAGAGAGAGAAACACAGAGAGAGAAACAGAGAGAGAGAGAGACAGAGACAGAGAGACAGATAGAAACAGAGAGAGAAACAGAGAGACAGAGAGAAACAGAGAGAGAGAGAGAGAAACAGAGAGAGAGAGAGAGAAACAGAGAGAGAAAGGAAGGAAGGAAGGGAAGGAGGAAAGAAAAGGTTGTGTGTGTGTGTCTGTATGAAAGAGAGAGAGAGAAAGAGAGAAAGGGAGGGAGGGAGGGAAAGAGAGAGAGGGAAGGAGAAAGGAGGGGAAAAACAGACAGAGACAGGGACAGAGACAGACAGAGAAGGAAATCTGGATTCTGTCTTGGCTTCATCATATATAATGCAGACATTTTCTCGCTCTGATCCTCAGTTCCCTCTTCTAGAAAACAGGGGCCTGAATGAGGGTACTTTAAGCTACTTCCTAATTCTGACATTTCATGTATTAACACACACACCCCCCTTTCCCATCTCTGACATTCTATGTTCTGTGCATTAAGGTTCTTTCATCTCTCAAGTTCTCTGTGTTCCAAGGTTCTTCTTGGCTCTGACATCCAATGTTTTCAGTCTCATGAGATCATGGGTCTGCACATTTACAGCTGGAGGGGCTCAGAGGGCACGCAAGACACTGCCTTTTTTTACAGATGTGGAAGCAAAGGCCTGGGGAGAGAAGTGATTTGCCCAAGCTATAAAGCAAGCAAGCAACAGGTGTTTATTAAAGCTTTACTCTGTCCTAGGCACTGGGGATGCAAATACAAAAATTGTCCTCAGTGAGCTTACATTTGAATGGGGGAGACAATAGACACATTCATTGGTACACGGAGAATGTATACAAGCATTCACAGGAAAACTTTGGGGGAGTCCTGGTGGCCCCAGGGACCAGGAAAGGCCTCCACACAGGGGTCCTGGTGGCCCCGGGGACCAGGAAAGGTCCCCACATGGGGGTCCTGGTGGCCCCCAGGACCAAGAAAGGCCTCCACACAGGGGTCCTGGTGGCCCCAGGGACCAGAAAAGGCCTCCATGCAGAAAGTGGTGTTTGATCTGAGTCTTTAGAGAAGCTAAGGCATTAGGAAGACCATTTAAGACATGGGGAAGTCATCTTAAAGGCAAGGGGATGAGAGATGGCGTACCATGTGTGAAGCACCCAGAGGTTCAGTATGGCCAGCCCGGTGTCCATAAATTTGTTAGCCTTCTCCTGATGTCATCATTAGTCAGACAGCATGGTAAGTTTTAGAAAGGATTATAGATATAGAGGGAAACGAGACGCACCTGCAGTCAGGGAGACTTATGTCCCTGAGTTCAAATCTGGTCTCTTAGTATGTGGGCAAGTCACTTGATCTGCTTGCCTCAATTTTCTCATGTGTAAAATGAGCTGGAGGAGTAAATGGCAAACTACTCCTGTACCTTTGCCAAGAAGAACCCAAATGGGGTGATGAAGTCAGACATGACGCAACTACATTTAGTAATCGAGCTTATCAAAGATGGTTTTAAAAGTTACATTTTTATCGATATGTCTTTTATGTGCCCCAAATTTCCCCTGCATCACCTCCCCACATGGACAGTTGTGACAGAAACAGCTCCCCCAAACCAAGGGCACACCCTTTGTCCACCATCACACTCTTTCTTTCTTTCTTTCTTTCTTTCTTTCTTTCTTTCTTTCTTTCTTTCTTTCTTTCTTTCTTTCTTTCTTTCTTTCTTTCTTTCTTTCTCTCTCTCTCTCTCTCTCTCTCTCTCTCTCTTTCTTTCTTTCTTTCTTTCTTTTTGCTTTTTCCTGAAGCAGTTGGGGTTAAGTGACTTGCCCAGGGTCACACAGCCAGGAAGTGTTTAATGTCTGAGGCCAGATTTGAACTCAGGTCCTCCTGACTTCAGGGCTGGTGCCCTATATCACACTCTCTTTCAAAGACAGGAAAACTTTGGGGGAGTCCTAGTGGCCCCATGGACAAGGAAAGGCCCCCACGTGGGGGTCCTGGTGGCCCCAGGGACCAGGAAAGGCCCCCACGTGGGGGTCCTGGTGGCCCCAGGGACCAGGAAAGGCCCCCACGTGGGGGTCCTAGTGGCCCCAGGAACCAGGAAAGGCCTCCATGCAGAAAGTGGTGTTTGATCTGTGAGTTCGGACTTGGAGAGCTCACACTCCTAAGCATAAGCTCACAGCTCAACGATCGGAAGCTTTTTCCTCCTTCTCTCTGTTCCTGGATACTTCACGAAGTTCCCTTTAGCTGTAGCTGTCCTGTGGGCTCCAAAGGGCAGTGTCACTGCAGCGTCTTGGGACTGGCTTTCCTCAATGCTTCTGGGTCATCCTCAGTCCCTATGCAAAGTCCACGCTGCTGCTGGGGACACTTCCACCTGGGCCACAAGCAAAATGGCGACTCCGGAGCTTCTCACCTTTTTAAGTTCCCAAGCCTGGGACCTGATCATTGTGGGAGGAGTGTGCAACATTGCCTCTCGACTCATTCCCCTTTGCCCCTTCCTCTCCCCTGGTAAAGACTCAAGGTTCAGTCTCCTCAAGAAGCTCCCAAGTCAAGGGGCTCTAGAGCAGTGACTGTAATTTCAGCTGACGAACTAGCTTGCCCTGTTATACGTGGACCCAAAAGTTTGCCAGATTCTTCGGGCTGATGACAAAAGATTTTCCATCTGGCTCTGAGCTTTCATTCAGGGATTCGTTACCTCATCTCCACCAAGAGGATTCAGGACTTCTCCCCAAATTGATTCTGTAGAAGTATCTGTTACCTTTTGGACCTGATTTACATTTTTGATTAATTTAATCAAATTAAATTAATTTGTGTGTGTGTGTGATACACACATCACAGAAAAAGACAGGAAGAGACAGAAAGAGACAGAAAGAGAAACAGAGAGAGAGAAAGAGAGAGAAGGGGGAGAGAGAGTAAGAAGAAAGAAGGGAGAAAGGGAGAGAGAGAGCGCACGAGGGAAGGAGGGAAAGAAGATGGGAGAGAGAGAGACAGAGACAGAGAGAGACAGAGAGACAGAAAGATAGAGAGAGAAGGGGGAGGGAGAGTAAGAAGAAAGAAGGGAGAAAGGGAGAGAGAGGCAGGGGGAGGGAGGGAAGGAAGAAGGGAGAGAGAGAGAAAGAGAAACACAGAAAAGAGGCAGAGAGAGAAAGACAAAGACAGAGACAGACAAGGAGACAGAGAGAGAGGGAAAGAGCAAGAGGTTTGTGAGCTCCGATTCTATATGTGATACCTCTCAGGCTTGCCCCAGAACTCTGAATATTAATAGTATCTCCTATGGATGACCAGTCTACAAACCTGCCAGTAGCAAGCTGGAGGAGTGTTCCCCAGGATAAATCCAACATGAGTAATATGAAATAAATCCAATAATCAGCTTATACATTGTACAATGAAAGGGACCCACTCCATCCCCCTTATTATAGAGATGAGGTACCTAGGACGCAGAGAGGGAAGCTCTCCTAAAGTCATCCAGCTAATACTTCTCTTAGCCGGACCTCAAGTCCAGATCCCCTGGGTGCAAGTCCAGCATCCTTCTCTCCAAGCCACATTTCGTTGCTTAATACCAAAGAATATCGGTCTGGAAGGACTTACAAAGACCCGCTAGGTCACTTTTAAATGTCAGATTGGGAATCTGAGAGCTGGGCCCTTATCTCCTAACCAATGTGCTTTGCACTATGCCGTCCTTTCCTTGCTCCCACTGAATTAAGTACACCTCATGAAGTCATTTCTCCAGATGTCATCTTTTCCTGGGACACGTCAAGATCCTGACAGGATATTCCCATCTAAAGAGACCAGAGAAAGTCATCTGAATGCCCCTTCCTTTTCTCTGGCCCCTCTTTCCACCACAGGAGAGTACCCGGCATAAGTTATTTAATAACAGTGAGCGGTGACAGTTTTAGTAGCACTAAAAAATTGCCATATGAGGTATTTGGCAGAATGAACATAGGAAGTGAACAGCGATCCCCAGATGTGCTTGCTTCTTCCTGGGCGACATCCCTGAAGCTGTGCAGCTGCTCCCCAAACTTTATCTGGGCTCCTGGGGACAGGGACTCTCTCTCTTTCTCTCTCTCTCTCTCTCTCTCTCTCTCTCTCTTTCTCTCTCTCTCTCTCTCTCTCTCTCTCTCTCTCCTTCTGTCTCTCTCTCTGTGTCTGTCTTTCTCTGTCTCTGTCTGGCTATCTCTCTCTGTCTCTGTCTCTGTCTCTCTGTGTGTCTGCCTGTCTCTGTCTCTCTCTGTCTGTCTCCATCGCTCTCTTTCTTTTTCTCTCTGTCTCTTTCTGACTCTATCTCTCTGTCTCTCTCTGTGTCTGTCTCTGTCATCTCTGTCTGTCTGTCTCCATCTCTCTCTCTTTCTCTCTCTGTCTCTATCTCTATTTCTGTCTCTCTCTTTCTCTCTGTCTCTGTCTTGCTTTCCTCTTCTCTCTCTGTCTCTATCTCTGTCTCTCTCCATCTTTCTCTCTTTTTCTCTCTGTTTCTTTCTGACTGTCTTTATTTCTGTCTCTCTCTCTGTCTCTCTCTCTTTCTTTCTCTCTGTCTCTCTCCCTCTCTCCCTCTATCCTTCTCTCTTTCCCTCCCTCTCTCCTCCATCTGTCTCTCTCTCTCTCTCTTTCTCTCTCCTTTTTTCCTTTATCTCTCTCTCCCTCTTTTTCCTTTCTCTCTCCCTCTTTTTTTCCTTTCTCTCTCTCTCCCTCTCTTTCCCTTTCTCTTTCTGTCTCTTTTTCCCTCTCTTCCCCCCCTCTCCCTCTCTCTTCCCCTCCTTCCCACTCTCTCTCCCTCTTTTTTCTTCTCTTTCTTTCTCTCTCTTTCCCTTTCTCTCTCTCCCTCTCTTTCCTTTTCGCTTTCTCTCTCTCTTTCTCTTTCTCTCTCTTTATCCCCCTCTTTCTTCCTCTCTCTCCTTCACCAGTATGTGTCCCATCAAAACTTGTGAGACTTCACCTATTGCTAGACTAGACTCTAGCTAACAAAAGTGACTCCATATTTGATCACTGATTGCTCCCTGAGTGATTCTAAGTGTACAATAATGGTTTGGCCGGCTATATTCAGGCAAGTAATACAAGTCTACTGATTATGATCAGTTGAGCAAAATTGATCTAATCTATATGCAAGGTAGCAAATTTTCTGTTGCATTTGTGGTCAATAAAGGGCGTTAGATTGACCACCTTTAAGAATCCCCCTAACTAGATCCCCTAGAATCTGCCTGGCAACCACGATCAGATATAAAAGTTCAGGGACCCCAAGATCTGACTTTTCAGTCGGGGTTCCTATTGCTCTCAAGCCACTGCTCCTGTACTTTGGCTCTAGAGCTGGCCGGCCCCATTCTCTCATACCTATAAGAAGGAAAACAAAACATTCTGACTTATTCTTCAAGATTTATGTTTATTCCTGGTGCCATACTCTCAATCTCCTCACAAAAGTCATCTAGTAGATTAATCTTTTAGAAAAGGGGTTTAATAAGATGGTATAATAAAAACAATTGGTGGGGAAAAATCCCCACGAGGGAAAAAGAGAGGAGAATACATGTTGGTGAAGTTGTGAACTAGTCTAACCATTCAAGGGCTATAAAACCATGGCTACCCTTTGACACAACAATATCACCAAGGAGATAAAAGCAAAAGGGAAAGAACCCATATGTACGAAAATGTCCATGGCAACTCTTTTTGTGGTGGCAAAGAATGGGAAACTGAAAGGCTACCTTTCAAATGGCGAAGGGCAGGACAGGTTATGGTATATGAACATAATGGGACACTCCTGTGCTGTAAATACATGGTTTCAGAAAAAAAAACTGAGAAGATTGGAATAAATTGATCAAAACTGAAATGAATAAAACCAGGAGAACAATCTGCCATGTAACCCAAATATTGTAAAGTTGATTAACTACTATGGAATATTCTGTGAGAAACCACCAGCAGGACGATTTCAGAGAGGCCTGGAGAGACTTGCATGGACTGATGCTGAGTGAAACGAGCAGAACCAGGAGATCAATGTACATGGCAACAACAATATTATATAATGATCAACTCTGATGGACATGGCTCTCTTCAACAATGAGATGTTTCAAACCAGTTCCAATTGTTCAGTGAGGAAAGCCATATACACCCAGAGAGAGGGATGGGAAATGTGGACCACAACACAACATTTTCATGTTCTCGATTGATATTTGCTTACATTGCTTTTCCTTTATCTGATGTCTTTTGTGTAGATACGATTTTTCTTGCACAACAATGATAAGTTTGGAAATATGTATACATATATTCGATTTGCCAAATATTTTAACATTAATGTGTAGTGGATTTCCTGCCATCTAGGGGAAGGGAGGGGACTAGGGGTGAAAAATTTGTAACAGAAAGCTTTGTAAGGGTCAATGTTGAACAATTACCCATACTTATGTTTTGCAAATAAAAAGTTTTAATAAAAAAGATAATTAACTACACAAAAACTTCTCAGTACAATGACACAACACAACTTCAAAGGACTCATGATATAAAATGCTGTCCTCCTCCAGAAAGAGAATGGATGAATGCTGAGTGCAGATTGATGTATATTTTCCTTTCTTTTCTTGCTTTTTTTCAGAACATGGCTACAGCAGAAACATGTATTTCATGACTTTATATGTACAATTACCATAGAATTTCTTGCCTTCTTAATAAGTATGGTTGGAGCAGAGAAAAAGAAGACAATTTGGAATTGAAAATAAATGTTTTAAATAAATAAATGGAAATAACAACAGTAAAAAAAAAAAACACGTACTATGGTATATTCTCCAATATACACATACATCCAAAATCCATGGAAATAGCAGATTCAAACTTAGATAATAAAGTTGTGAGGTGTGTATATATATATATATACATATATATGTATATATATGTATATATATGTATATATGTAATGTGTGTGTGTGAACATTGCATGTTTATATTACATATGTACAAAGAATAACTCAAACCTCCTAGTACTTAAAAGTTCTTTTTTGAATTCCTAGCCAATTATCTTCTCTGCTGTGAAGGTCATTCTCCTTAAAATGGTTTCCTTCCTGAGTTAATTATATTTCTAAATCTGTATCTGTCTTTAGTGTTTCTGCCTGCTCCTGACTTGATCCATTGTTTATAACTGGTTCAATCTCATCATCCACCCCACCTCTCCAGATCTTAAGAGCAATTCCATCTTAAAATCCTGGGATTTCTTTCACGTCCTGCTTCAAATCCAGGACCTAAAAGTCCCTGAAATGGGCATCCAAACCGACTTTCAAGGCTGATATGGAGGCCTGAGTGATGTGGGATTAGTTCTTCCTGACAATCACACTGTTCTCTTCTTGACCCAATTAAAGTAGAGTGTGACCCAGAAAAAGAGATCAGGGCAAAAATGAATCTTGTTTACAAATTAAAAGCTAAGCATTTTAATTTCCTCATTGATGGAATCTATGAATACATTAATTTAGTTGAAGATGTTCATCTCCCTTACATTTCTTTTGCGGATAATAAACATAGCATGTGCAAAGCTTTTTATGAACATCATACTATTTGACATTCTCACCAATGAGGGGCTACCAGCTCTGAAAGAGGTATAATGCTACCTCTTTTTTATAGTTGAAGAAGCTAAGGCTAAGAGAACAGGGCAGAAACTCTTTATTTTCCCAACTAGGTCCTTTTTACAGGACTCTGCAAACAGTAGAACTCTAATTAATGTTGAAAGGGCCCACAAAATTCACTAGGCAAAACCAGTTACTGGCTTCTAGAAGAGTCATAATACATAATTAACAGAGTATAATTTGTCAGGCTTTACAAAAGGCTGTGGCTTAATTTCACCAAAATTTGAATCTTTATGGTTCTCTGTCCACACTGACCCAATCTCCAAAGAGACCATCCTATTCCTTTCAACTTTTCATTACTGGACTCTGAGAAACATTTGTATAGATAAATGATTGATTAAGTATTTACTACAGCCCAGGTATTGTGGCAAATGGGCAAACAGAATCATATCTACATGATATTTTGCCTGGGACTTACACCCAACTTCTGGAGACAAATGAGTTACACAAAGGTTACTCCCCATGGGTAGTGACCTACAGTTCCTGTGAGGAAGCCAAGCCCAGTAGAAGAACTTCCTATCTTAACTAATTGCTCTTTGCAACCTAGTTTTAAGGCTATTTTTTTCTTCTTTTTTCTTTACTATTTTTTATTTGAAGTTTTTTTTTAATTTTCAAAAAAATTACAAGGATCATTTTTTCAACTTTGACCCTCAAAAAGCCTCGTGTGCCAATTTCCCCCCTTTCTCCCCACCCCCTCCCCTGGATGGCATATAATCTAATCTATATCAAACATGGGGGAAAATATATGTTAAATACAACATAGGAATACATATTTATACAGGCCAGTTGTTTTTTCACAGTTGGTACCCAAGAATTATTGGGGATAAGGTAATGAATGTTCCATTAAAGAGACATAATTTGGATGAGGGAACTGAATCCTATTTCCCAGTTCCAAAGGAGCATCCCTGGTACTTTGACTGATGACAAAGAGAAGACAGATAATTGTTGGAAGAGAGAACTGATAAGAGAAAACAGAGAGAAGGCCGCTTCTAAGTTATCTCGCTGTTTCTTATTCCACCATCAAGGAGAAAGATCTATGGGCTGAAAATGAGAGAACAAAAAGTGGCTAATCGGGGTTTGAAACCCAAGATAAGTAAGCTCAAAGTAAGGAAGCATCTCACTTGCCTGGATGAATACAAGTCCACTCAATGGCAATGCGGAGGGCGTGATGGCTGGACCACTGCGGTAATTTACAGAGAACGAGAGGGCAAGGTGGCAGGACGTAGCAGGATATCAAAGAAGGGCAAATGTTCTGATCTTCGATTAAGGGGAGACGCTGCAAACAATCGGAGAGTGAGTTTGATTTCTGTTCCACACAGAAAAGCAGAAGGGACAGACTCTTAGAGAGACTTAGAGAATACTGAGAAGGAGGCAGGGAGCACGAAAAGCCAGCCAGTTCTCCTCAGGAGCAGGAGATGCCCTTAACCAACAAAAGAGGGGGGTATTCTGCATATTCTGGGCATTGCACAAAGAACCTTATAATGTTCTTGTGAGAAAGATGGAGAGATGGGAACTAGATAAAAATAAAGGGAAGCCTTATCTGAGGTCTAAGCGTCCGTGGCCCTCTCCCCCAAATAAGATGACTATCTATACAGTTAATAATCCTAGTACTATTAATAGTTGTCATTTAGCAGTGATTTAATATTGGTCTGGGAAAGGGAAGGGAATACATGTTTATAGAACCCCTCAATGTGCCAGGCAGCGGGTTAAGTGCTTTACAACAAGAGAGGGAGGTAAATATTATTATTGTCCCCATTACACAGCTGAGAAAATGGAGGCCACAAGACTTTGACTTGTGCAGGTGCAACAACTAATTTCTGGAGTTGAATTTTAACCCAGGTCTTCTTGATTCCGGGCCTGGTGCTTTATAACTGAGTCACCTCGCTGATTCTTCAGTTTATATAAATATTTGTATAAATATTCTCTTGCTGCACAAGAAAAATCTGATCAAAAGGGGAAAAATGAGTAAGGAAACAAAATGCAAGCCAACAACATAAAAAGAATGAAAATTCTATGTTGTGATCCACACTCAGTTCCCACAATCCTCTCTCTGGCTCTCTCCATCACAAGAGCATTGGAATTGGCCTCAATCATCTCATTGTTGAAGAGAGCCACATCCATCGGAATTGATCATCATGTAATATTGTTGTTGCTGTGTACAATGATCTCCTGGTTCTGCTCATCTCACTCAGCATCAGTTCCTGCAAGTCTCTCCAGGCCTCTCTGAAATCGTCCTGCTGGTCATTTATTACAGAGCAATAATATTCCATAACATTTATATACCATAATTTATTCAGCCACTCTCCCACTGCTGAGCAATATTCAGTTTCCAGTTTCTAGCCACTCCAAAAAGAGCTGCCACAAACATTCTTGCACATGTGGGGCCCTTTCCTTCCTTTATGATTTCTTTGGGATATAAGCCCAATAGAAATGCTGCTGGGTCAAAGGGTATGCACAGTTTGATAACTTTTTGAGCATAGCTCCAAATTGCTCTCCAGAATGGTTGGATCCGTTCTCAGTTCCACCAACAATGCATCAGTGTCCCAGTTTTCCCACATCTCCTACATTTGTCATTATCTTTTCCTGTCATCTTAGCCAATATGAGAGGTATATAATGGTATCTCGAAGTTGTCTTAATTTGCATTTCTCTGATCAATAGTGTAAAGATAGATTTAGATTTAGAGAACTTTTTCATATGACTATAAATGGTTTTAATTTCTTCATCTGAAAATTGTCTGTTCATATCCTTTGACTATCAATTGGAGAGTGGCTTGATTCTTAATGAGTCAATTCTCTATATATTTTAGAATTGAAGCCTTTATCAGAACCCTTAAATGTAAAATTTTTTTCCCAATTTATCGCTTCCCTTCTAATCTTGTCTACATTAGTTTTGTTTGTACAGAAACTTTTTAACTTAATATAATCAAAATTATCTATCTGGTGTTCAATTAAGAGTTCCAGTTCTTCTTTGGACACAAATCCCTTCCTTCTCCACAGGTCTAAGAGGTAAACTATCCTATGTTCCTCTAATTTGCTTATAATATCACTCTTTATGTCTAAATCATGAACCCATTTAGATCATATCTTGGTATGTGGTGTTAGATGTGGGTCAAGCCCTAATTTCTTTCACACTAGTTTCCAATTTTCCCAGCAGTTTTTGTCAAATAGTGAATTCTTATTCCAAAAGCTGGGAAAAATGGAGTTTTTATAAAAGCGATTAAGGCATAGTAACAGAAACATTGTATGATGATCAACCATGGTAGACTCAGCTCCTCTCAGTAATACAATGATCCAAGACAGGTCTGAAAGACTCATAATGGACAATTTCATCCACTCTAGAGAAGAACTATGGAGTCTGAAGGCAGATGGAAGTATATGGTTTTTTACTTTCTTTCTTTGTGTATGTGTGTATATTTCCCTTTTATTCTATTTCTTATTTTACAGCATGACTAATGTGGGAAAATGTTTTACATGATTGCATGCATGTATAACCTATATCAGACTGTTGCCTTTTTATGCAGGGGGAGAGGAGAGAGGGAGAGGAAGAAGAAAGAAGGAAGGAAAGAAGGAAGGAGAGAGGGAGGGAGGGAGGGAGGAAGGAAGGAAGGAAGGAGAGAGGGAGGGAAGGAAGAAGGAAGGAAGGAAAGAGAGAGGGAGGGAGAGAAGAAGGAAGGAAGGAAGGGGGAGGAAGGAAGGAAGGAAGGAAGGAGAGAGGGAGGGAGAGAAGAAGGAAGGAAGGAAGGAGAGGGGGGAGGGAGAAAGGAAGGAAGGAAGGAAGGAGAGAGGGGGTGAGGGAGGAAGGAAGGAGAGAGGGGGGACGGAGGAAGGAAGGAAGGAAGGAGAGAGGGAGGGAGGGAGGGAGGAAGGAAGGAAGGAAGGAGAGAGGGAGGGAGGGAGGGAGGAAAGAAGGAGATAATTAAGAAGCAGGGCCTTGGAGTGGGAACAAGTACATCCAAATCTCTCTTGCCATGAAATGTAAGCCACATGGAAATCCCAACATACCATGTATGTCCAGTCATCTCCTCAGGGATAAAACATAGGATCTGGATCTTCCGTCACACATGTGCACACACACACACACGCAAACATTCATCTATTCATATGTCTAGAAGACTGCACCCAAGCTAATTCCTATAGTGAAGAAGAAAAATGAGCCAATTAGTGAATTAAGTTAGAATTCTGTAATTAGAGAATATTAGCGCTAGAAGGGACCTCAGAGATGAACCAAGAGTCCAAAAGCCTCGTTTCAGATAAGAAGAAGTAGAACCAGAGTGGGGGAGGAAACTTCCCCAGCTCAATTCCATGTCATGCATTTCTTGAACTGCTCCATGTTTAGCATGATGCTCCCTGGGGGGAATTGAAAGCCAAAAAAACCAAAAAACCCAAAGCATTCAACAGCCATTTGTTAAGCACATAGTCAGCCACCATGAAGTGCCTACTATGTAGCAGGCACTCTGTTTCTAGGTACTCTGGGAACAGTTGGGGAAGAAAGCCAAAGTGGCCTCTGTCCTCCTGGAGGAGTTGTGGACAGTAATTGGAATATAATGAGATACATATCAATGGATGGGAGTGGCCGCAGAGTCCCGAGGAGCAATCTCAGTAGAGGAGAGGGAGGAGAAAAGCTTCCTGCAGCAGGAGCCCATGAGCTCCGTCTGGGGGAGTCTGGGTTCTAATGAGCAGAGGAGAGGGGACAGAGGTGGCTTTTCAGTCCATGAGGAGACATCAGGTGGGAGGAGCACAGCGGTTTTGTTGCTGTTGCTCAGTCATTTCAGTTGTGTCCAATTCTTTCATGACTCTAGTATTTTTATATTTGGGGGCAAACGTAATGGAGTCACTTGCCGTTTCCTTCTTTGGTTTATTTTACAGAGAAGGAAACTGAGGTAAATGTAACGGAGTCACTTGCCGTTTCCTTCTTTGGTTTATTTTACAGAGAAGAAACAGAGGCAAACAGGCTTAGGTGACTCGTCCAGAAGCTGTACTCCTGACTCCATACTCTATCCCCCACACCATCTGGCTGCCCATAACACAGAGAGATCACCAGCAGTCCCCAACTCTAAAGGTTTAGTGGGAAGGAGGTGGAATCAGCAAAACAGAATTTCTCCTTCACCCTGCCTCCAGCTGTGGGGCTCTCTGCAAATCCCTCACCTCTGAGTCTCGGTTTCCTCTCCTGTAACACGGAAATAATAGTGACTGCCCTGTCAACCACAGGGAACTACTTACCAGGATTCAATGAGATGCTGGATTTGAGAAGCTCTTTGGGGAGCTTAGGGGAGGAGGAGAGCGTTAGGGTTCCAGAGGTCTCATCCCTTGGCTGGTGAAGCCACGTGGACCTGAGAAAGGTCTACACTTAGGATGCTGGGAGGGTGTCACACATAGGACGTTCACACTAAGGAAATGGCTACACTTTCACAAGGATGGCCATGGTCTTTTCAATGTGACGTGCTTCTGGGATGGCATTTATTTCACTGAGAAGCAGGGGGGGTTGTTGTTTTCTTTTGGGGAAGATGAGCATGAGAATGGAGAGGGCCTTGAGCTGAATAATAAGGAAGAATCCATGCTGGGGACATGAAGAAGTTGGGTTGACTTTGGGGATGGAATCTGAACAAATTGAACATCAATGGGAAAAAATTATGAAAGAGAATGTAGCCCATTCTTCTCTCCTTCTAGTCCAAGTTCTAGTTCTGTGTTACTAGAGAAGCAAAATGAGTGAAAATTATGTAAAATGCAAAAGGATTAGGGAGGATTAAGGAAGATTAGGAGTGGAGCCTGAAGAGGTAAAATGAAAAAAGAAAAAATAAGGGAATGCACAACAAAGTAAGTGGAACAATCAGTTGAACAAATTGACCCAGTGGAGTAGGGGTAAGACAAAGTAGTTTTAGAAAATTATAACATTAAAAATGAATAACTGCCTACAAGAAATTAAATAGGGACTTATAGTTGAGTTACAAACAGCCACAAGTAATTTCAGGAAGCAAGGTGAAATGGGGGATGAATCAACCATTTTGCAAAGTAGAAGAAATTGTACAATTACTTACACCATTGAGTTGGTTTGGTGTTTGCATTTCTGAATTCTGCCACATTGAATGATTTCTTTTTGTGTTCCAGGTATAAACTGAGACAAATAGGGCAAAGTGACTCGCCTCGGGTCACACAACTAGTTCATGTCTGAGGTCAAATTTGTCCTGACTCTAATCCCAGAATTCTAGACACCTAGAATGCAAAGATGCTACATGGAAGAGAATAGAGAAAAAGGGGCACCTGCACAATTAGAGCTTAAGAATAGATTTAAGTACAGTATCTGTCTTTTTTAAAAAGAGAATTGAGTGCTCTAAGGAATAAAAAGCTTCTTGTCCTCCCAAGAATGATTAATAGAATAGAATCACAGAAGCTACCAGGTGAGAGACCATCTAGGAAGAGACAAAGAAAGAAAAGAAGGGAAGCAGTGATTGGGGAGTCCATACTCAAAAGTGGTAAAGATGCTATTTGTAACCCTAGCAACTATATGGAGAGGTCAATCATTTTTCTTGGGCATATGTTCAGGACATAACAGAGATCCTCTTGAGATTTCTCTTAAAGGATGACAAATATCAACTTCTAGGGAGTCAAGCTCTCCAAATTACACTTACAAGAGGAATCTTTGAAAAGTATTGACAACAGTAATGAAGCTTTCAGCAAGAAAAGACCATAAGTCTACCACTTCTATCTTACATATTTCTGCTCCTTGAAGGCAAGATATGTAGATGAGAAAAGTTAGTTTATGAAATGAATAGTTAACTAAGAATGGGGTATCTGAAGATGGGATTTGTATTTCACATAACAGCTCAGAAACACGGGCTGACAGTTTCCTGGCCAGAGATGGAAAACTTCTAACGAAGTCTGGTAAGAATATAGAATGTCTTACAAAATTATTGCTGGGATTTAAAATCAGAAGGATGGGTAAGGGAGGATAGCCACAAAAGGGGAAGGAGAATCGCAGTTATTACAACCATAAATTCACTGAAAATCATTGACGGAACAAATAATAAATTCTAGGGCTATTGAACTATTGAAAGTTTAGGCAACAAAGAAGAAGCGCTAAGAAAAATGACAAAGTGACTAGAGCTCTCTCTTCCATATGAACTCCTTTCTGTTCTCTTCTGTGCATTTCTTTAAATGTGTTACTCTTTTCTTTTTATTAATCAATTTTCCTTCCACCTCTAATACCTCATCTCCAATTAAAAGCAAAGAGGAAGGGCAGTCAGGTGGCTCAGTGGACAGAGCACCAGCCCTGAAGTCAGGAGGACCTGAGTTCAAATTTGATCTCAGATACTTAACATTCCCTAGCTGTGTGACCCTGGGCAAGTCACTTAACCCCAATTGCCTCAGGAAAAAAAAAGGAAAAAATCCTCATAAAAAATAAGCAGTCCATCAAAAACAAATCCAAATAATTATCATTATCTTAAAAAAAGTTGTTACTTTCTGAAGTTGGAAGGTATCACTTCTCTATTACAATTTAAATGATATACTTCATCATGGTCACTGGACTGATCAGAATTATTTTCTTTCAAAGTTGCTTTTCTTTACTATGTTGTTGTCATTGTAAAAGGCGTTCTCCTCAAACTTCCTCCCTGGTATTATCATCTCTTTAAACTACTCTCCCCTCTCATGTTTTACTTGTTTCACTATTGAGCTTGTTATCAGAATTCTAATAGATTACTCTGTGTGTGTACACACAAATACGTATTCCACCTTCTCTATATTTCATAGAATGGGGTGTGTGTGTGTGTGTGTGTGTGTGTGTGTGTGTGTGTGTGTGTATTAGACCTGCAATTGTTATGAAGTTACTATCTCCTTCTCAGTTGGATTTTAAGACATATCAGAATCCACAATCATTCTTTAGAGAAGTCAGAGTCTTTTTTGGGTTAATCATCTTTTCAACCTTAGTTCCTTGAGACTTTGTTCCATGGCCTCCTTCACTCTCTGAAAGCTTTTTGGGTGGGGAGAATGTCCTTTCTTGGTCTCATACTAGATCACCTGTGTTCTCATGTTCTCCATTTTCCAGGATTGGGCTCCCCTGGATCATTAAGGTTCTGAGCATCTTCAAGAGCATCTAGGACATCTCTCAACAGAGAGTTAGGAAGCTCAGAGTCTTCAGGTGGTTTTCTCTGGTCACTGCTCTACACATAGTGGTCAATACAACTCTGGGTGACTTCCAAGGCTTGTGTTTGGCTTGCAAAGCACCCTGAGGCTTTTTAGGGAGGACTCTCTGCTCTTGTTCTGTCCAAATTCAGAATTTTACAGGCTACATGTCTCTGTCCTGACTCTGGTCCAGTTGAGAAGCTACCATCTTGCTTGCCTACAACAGTACTGGCTTTGGTAGCAACCACTTTCCCTATTGTCCTTGGCTTCAGGCTGATTTTATTCTTTCAATTTTACGTCAAAAGTCAATTGCCATTTTTTGATCATTATTTCATCTGACGCAATTTTAATTTTTTTCTGTAAGAGCTGGTGTTGCTTCCTATGGTCTAGGAGCTATCTCAACTGGCTTTAAGAGGCAATGCTTAGTAATCAGATATGAGGGGCAATGTGTTGTCAATGACTGGAGTCGATCTGACGAGAGACAACCTTAGTTCCAATCCCAAGTTTCCCATTTACTCCCACCAGGAGAATCACTAACCTTTCTGGATCTCCATTCCTTCCTGTATAAAAGGAAGGAGAAATCATTTACGATCCTTTCTCTCTGAGCCTCAGTTTCCCCATCTTTGCAACAGGAGATTGGACTTAATGATCTCTAATTTTCCATTCCGCATCTATTGCCTTTCTACTCCTAAACCTCTGGTCTTATCCTATGTAGCAAGCAGATTGCATTTATATTCTGAACCAGAAGTACACATCCCACATACTGGGAGCTGTCATACACTCCATGGCATGTTATATATTCTATGAAGGGAAAATAAATAGAAGCAAAAGAGAGAAGGGGCTTCCTAGACTTGACCTTGGAACTTCAATCACGATGGGGTCACATGAGTGTCTTTCCTTTCTCCCAAATGGTTTGAACAAACTCAAAAGAAATTGAATGGAACATTAAAAGGACTATTGCACCGTGGAGCTCCTAAGACAAAAGGTTCTCAAAGTAAATAAAGCAGCCAATTTTGCAACATGACAGATGGAGGAAAGTTTTCTCTCTTGCAGAAGTCTTTGACAGATAAGACGGGCTGTACACTGACATTGCCATGAAGAATGAAGGCAAGGGTACCCGAGCAGGAAGGCATAAGTCACTGATTTCTCAAGCCACGCTGGAAAATCCTGGAGGGAAAGTTTGTGGCTGGTTGAAATGAAACTAGGAAATCATCTCCCGTGGCCTGGGGACATGAAAAATAAACAGGCACATGTGTCCATAGCTGTGCTGCTGTGGAAAGGCTGTAGAAGGAGGGAGAGTAATGGGGCCTAATTCCCTAGTTTCCCTATCTGTAAAATTAGAATAATATTTCTGGAGTGACCTTCTTCATGGGACGTCGGCAATCAAAGAGCTTCGTGAACCAAAGAACGCTCAACATTGGGGCCGTTTTTAGGGAAAGGACCGCTTATTATGACTTCATATTCCTGTACAATGTACTATCACATAAGCTAGCTGTGTAGCCAGAGAGAAATCCCTTGACCTCTCTGAATCCCGGCTTCCTTGTCCATGAAATGAAATGGGGGAGCTATTAGGTTCTTCCCCAGCTCGACAGAGTGTGACACTAAATACTTACTGTTTGACGAACTGATACGATTTCACGGTGTTGGAAAAATATTTGTCTCATTAAGAGGCCTCTAATAAGATAATTATCCATTGTCAGATTCACTCTTTCCAGCTCTTTGCAGTGGGAGCCCTATCAGTCTCACCTTTGGTCAGAGCAAAAGTATGCAGAAAATAGGGAAGTCCATAAGGCATTTGGCTGGATTGAAGGGGGTCTCTCTCTGGCAGGCGAGGCGTCTATAGTGAATAGTGACTATTGACCAGATGCAAATAGAAATACAAGAAAAAAGAAAGTCTTTGCCTTTAAGGAGTTTATGTTCTAATAACAATAAAGGGGTCCTAAAAAGTTCTGCAAAGAGGTACCCTCACGGTAGTAACATTCAGGGCATAAAAAGTAGAGCTGGGAAGGGAATAAAGGATGGCCATCCTATTTCTCTGTCACCCCCATTTCCAACTAAATGGAGAACCCAGAGGAAACTCACTAGTAGGAGACCGTCACATAAAAATACAAAAAAAGAAAGAAAGCTCCTGTTCTCAAGGGTTTTATAGTATAAGGGGGAAGAGGGATGCCAGAGGAGGAGCACAGGTTCAGAGGGAAGCTGTGAAGACAGCCAAGGCATGGAAGGTAAAAGGCAGACTTAAAAGGGAATATGAGACAGATAGGATCTTTTCACCTCAAAGCTGACTCCTCCCTTAAAATGGGAAGTCCCCTCAGAGACTCTGGTCTCAATTATGGAACTCGGGAGATGTGACATCATCTCCAAACCTCAAGGGGGTTATGGAAAGTCTGGAAAGACCTTAACTAGAAGCATAATGATAAGGTTAGCCTGCAAGTGATGGGTAGGATAGAGGAAACATATATATATATATATATATGTGTGTGTGTGTATTATATTTATACACACATATGTATATATTCACATATATGACCCTCTGTCTCTGTGTCTCTCAGTATTACTTTTTATGTCTCTTATCTCTCCCAACTTTAAGTTTTATTGATATGTTTTGTCTTGACATTATAAATATTTACATTTTAATACCATTTCATGAGAGGTCTCTTATAACAAAGTAAAACAATTCAGTAAAGCAATTCAGTAACCTTATCTGAAAATACATACAACATTCTACATAAATAGTGCATTATTCTCCTCTCTATTTTAAAAAAATTAACAAATTAATTGTTCTCTTTAGCCCCACTTGCATAAAAGACATACTCCAATAAGGCTGCATAGACCAAAAAAAACTTGTTTCTCTATTCAATTATGTGTTATATTACATTATAATTGCACATGTGTGTGTGAGTGTGTGTTTGTGTAATCATTCTTCATTATAAATCCATCATCTCTCTAAATTTGTCATATATAGCATCTTTAATTAACTGTCTTCAGATGGTGTGGTGGACAGAATGCTGGATCTGGAGTTAGGAAGATCTAAGTTCAAATCCAGCTTCAGACATTGACTAGCCGTATGATCCTAAGCAAGTCACTTAATTCTGCCTCAGTTTCCTCATCTGTAAAATGAGCTGGAGAAGAGAATGGCAAACCTCGCTAGTATTTTTGCCAAGAAAAGCCCAGCAGTGGTCACAAAGAGTCAGATGCAAGTGAAAAATGACTAAACAACCGCTTCAAGTATCAAGAATGGTTACTGTATTGATCAGAATTCTCAAAGTTGTGTAGACTACTATCCTGGTTCTGCTCAGGATTCAGATGGCAATCAGATTCATCTTTAAATTGTAAACACGTTGAGATTAGAGGCAGTTTTGCCTCTTTTTTTTTTGTTTGCCCAGTGCTTAACACATAATTGGCAGTTTATAAATGTTTAATGATGGATTGAGCGATTGATCCATTCATGTCCAAAATGTCCATTCTCATCCATATCCGATCATCAGAGCTGATCCATCTGACAGACTAGCCTGCTTCCTCACTGGACTTCCACTTTAGCCACATAACCAGCCCACATTTTCAGATCTGCATTTCTTCGGGGATATCCTATACTGCAGTTTCCCAGAGAGTCCCTTATTTACTATACTTGTGCATCATGGTCATACCCACTCACATCCCTCCACTGCCTTCTGCTTGGAACTCATTTTGGAGTCCTTAGAGAGTATAAGATTCTCTAACTTTTGGCCTTTCAACAGTGTTGTGGAATTAGTGACTTGAAACGAACAAGTTATTCCTCATGTAGGTACTTGCCCCATGGGCTGGAAACTGGACCAACGATACCATCAGCAACTCAGCATTTATTTAAGTGGAACTGCAAGTAATTTTTTTCCTGGTTACCTGTCATTGGAAATCATTTCTGCAGTGTGCAGATGTGTCAAGAGGCCTTCAGGCATTTCTCTGAGCCATGAGTCAGCAGATAGTCTCTCCTACGAGCAGGGATGATTGGGGGCAAAGGGGAGGGAATGTGTCCCATCTGAGGCTTTGGAAGGCATAATGTTGTGTCTGGGAGTGTGAAAACAGGTGAATTAGGTTGATTGAGTTTAAAATTACATTTGGAGACTACTACTTTTCAGCTGCTCTGCCAGGAGTGTGAAAACCACTAGCAATTACTATTTGTTGAGTGAACAAAGGACTTATTAACCCCTTTTCCTTCCAGCGATCTCTACAGGGTTTTCTGTCCTCCTTCCCTATTTGGAAAGGTGATACACATCATAATCTGCAGCATGGAATCCTCAAAGAGCTGGAACATCACAGGACAAGCACACTTTCACTGATTATTTCCAAATTAATAATGTGTACCTTACCTTTGTATCTACAGCTCCATCCACCTTTTTATTAACAAATTTGACAGCTCAGCTATTTAACAGATACTACTCACTTATCTCCCATCTACTTTTCTTGTTGTTTTTGCATTCTGTGAGAATGATTTCCATGTGATGAATCATGTATGAGCTTCCTATCACAGATATAGGGCAGAACCCTCTGAATTCAATACCATGTTTCCAAAGACTCATATGGACAGAATAAAGTCCATGTTTTTCTGTTCAATAAATGGGTGTAAGTGCCCACTCCCGCCAAACTGATGACTTTTTCTTGCAAAGATTCTAGTATGTGCATGAATTATGCCCCACAGAGATGGAAAAAAAAACTAGAAGCAGATTTTGACCTAAAAGAGTAAGAAGGGAGTCTAGAGTCTGAATCAAAGAATCAAAAAATCACAGAATTACAGAATAATGTGGATTGGAAGGAATCTCGGTGACCCCTGATCCAACCCATAAACAGTCTTTGTTGTAGCCTTCCTGAGATATAGTGGTCTACATTCTCTTTGAAAACCTTCAAGGAAGGTTCTAAGAACCCATTACCTGCCAAAGCAATCTATTCTATTTTCCCACATTTCTTGTAGTCAGGAAGTTTCATGTTTGTTTATTTGCTTGTTTTTCCTGATATTAAACCTAAATTATCCTAAATTCAGCTTCTGTCCATTGATCCCAGTTAGAGCTTCTGGGACTAAGCAGGCCAAATTTAATGTCTCCTTCACATGACAGCTCTTCCAATATTTTGTGCTGTTGATTTTGCTCAGCCTCAGTTCATGCAAGTCTCTCCAGGCCTCTCTGAAATCGTCCTGCTGGTCGTTTCTTACAGAACAATAATATTCCATAACATTCATATGCCATCATTTATTCAGCCACTCTCCAACTGATGGGCATCCTTTCAGTTTCCAGTTTCTAGCCACTACAAAAAGGGCTGCCACAAACATTCTTGCACATGTGGGGCCCTTTTCCTCTTTAAGCTCTCTTTTCAGCCCTTCCAATATTATCAAGCCATCCTACTCTACATGGCTCCCCAGAAGCCTTCTCTTCTCCAAGCTAAACTTCTCCCAGTTCCTTCAACCAATCCTCAGTTGTCATGAATTCGATGCCCTTTGCCATTCTGATGGTTCTCTTCTGCACAATCTCCTCCTCAGAATGTCCTACTTAAGCCCTAATGTTATTGCAGATGAAGTCTGAGCAGAGCAGAAGGGAGGAGGACTATTGTCCCTTTCTATTTCAGGAAGCTGGGCCCCTCTTCACGTGGCCCAAGATCACTGTGGCTTTTTTATTTGCCACATTGCACGACTGCCTTAGATCCCCTTTATATAAGCATTTGTGGTGGTGTGGATGCTATTTTGTTTGCTTGTTTATTTACGGGACCCGGGATTTCGTTGTTACAAAAACCTCTCAGGAGAAAAACTCCCTCTATCAGCTCAGGCTAGTCCCTACTCTGTGGTTCACTGTATCAGACGGACACTGAGATGGGAAATGAGCTGCCCGTAATCCCACAATCAGCACATACGAGAGGCAGGACTTAAACCAGCCTTGGCGATTCCAAGGTTAGTTTGCTGTCCATCACCTCACAAAGCTTCTCTTTTGAGGAAACACTCAGAGAGGGCAAGGGACCTTCCTGTGGTCAAGAAGGAATTAAGTATAAACCACAAGAACCAAACTCAATTATGCTTCCC
Organism: Myrmecobius fasciatus; assembly: GCA_023553655.1. Classification (NCBI taxonomy): domain Eukaryota; kingdom Metazoa; phylum Chordata; class Mammalia; order Dasyuromorphia; family Myrmecobiidae; genus Myrmecobius; species Myrmecobius fasciatus. The sequence goes on along the minus strand of JAJPUD010001465.1, from coordinate 353,635 downwards.
TTCCCCTGGAGGGCTCTACCCACTCAGCAATACTGTCTCCCTTCTGGTCACTCTCCTCCAGATACTAAATAGCCTATCTGTGTTTTTCCTAGACTAGAGAGCTGACTTTGAAATTAGCATCCAAATGAGATACAATATGTAAAATACTTTGCAACTCTTAAAATACCATGTAAAATATGATCATCCTAATGGTTATTGTTATTATTATCTTCATCGTTATTCCTCTTACCTGCTTCCAAGGCGTCTGTTTCTTTCAACACTCTTTAATATTCTTCTGAAATCCTGGCAATAGATAATTAAAAACCTTAACCAGTCTGGACTGAGAAAAAAATCAATTAGGTTCTTGTCTCTGAAAACACCCCAGTTCTGGGACTGCGTGTTCCTGGGGACCTATATTTCCTGGGCCTCCTACACAATAACCAATCAAGAACTTGAGTTTCTATGACAGGTATAGGACCAGTTGTAATTGATTTAGAAGATGTATTTAGCTACCTTTAATAATGCATACCACCCACAGAACATTACTTTGTGCATTATAAATATTTCAGGGCGGAGAGCTTTTAATAGCCCAAGATATTACTCGTTGATCATATTAGACAAATGATAATACCAGCCCATTCTTTGAGGCCTCCGGGTTCTCCTACTGAAGATATATTTTCATGTCTCCCAAATGCTTGTTGGAAGAAAGACACTGAGAATAGAAACAGCTGGCGTCAATAGAGCCCTTCTCGGTGACATAGCCACTCAGGTTTCTTGTAGCCAGAGGTGAGATGTCCGTATCCCTTCACAGTTTGCAAAGCAAATTACAAATCTTGTCTCAACTCAGACTCACAACTGGTGAGCAGCTGCTCTTTGTGGCTGTTGCTGTTATTATTGCTGCTGTTGTGGGGAGTAGGAGAGGGTATGGAGGATCTATAAGTTCATTAGCATTGGGAATTCCAAATAAGGGAACTGTCTTTATTAACGTGTTCCATCTACTCTCTGTCACTAACTATTTTACCTGGGAAACTGACAAGCTAAGGGATTAACCCATACTCATGGACCCAGGACATCTGAAGCAATATTTGAACCCAGGTGTTCTTCTAATATAAACTGTCTCTGAAATTCTAAGCATTAGTGAGCTCTTTACTGATTTATCAAATGTCCTTGACCTTGAAGCTATTCAGGAAATTGAGGTTTAGCCCCCTTACCATCACTCAAATCTGTTCACTGTTGACTCAGGCATTGCCTAATAGCTAATATTTATCTAGCACCTACTATGTGCCAGGCCCTCACTGTACAAAACGCTTTACAAATAACACCTCATTTGATCTTCACAACCATCCTTGCAGGTAGGTGCTATTATTAGCCCCATTTGATGAGGAAACTCAAGGGAATAGAAGTTAAGTGCTTGCCTAGGGTAGCTAAAATCAAGTCTTCCTGATTCTAGATCCACCACTCTTATCTACCTCCCCTAAAATAAATGGTTTCTTTGATCCCCTGATTGGGAGGTTAGTAAAAATGAATAAAACAACATTAATCAGGCTCCCTCTCATTTGCTCAGAGCCCTGAATTAGAATAAAATCCCAACATTTTATTTGATTTTTCTCTTCCCCCATTAGAATGTAAATCCCTTGAGGACAGGGACTGTTTTGTTTAATTTGCATCTGGAGCCCAGGTACTCAGAACTGTGTGCTAAATAAATCACCCATCCATCCATCGATCTAATTCATCCATGTTATTATTTCCTAAGGCACAATCATTTCTCATTCTATTAATATATCCATCATGAGTTTTCCTTTGGCTTCTCACAAGGACTTCATCATTCTCTCCACAAGATCTTATCAATCTTGTCTTCAGTACCCTCTGTCCTTGGGCTCTTTCCTCCCTCTGGAAAGGGTAGAGAGTGAACATCGAGATGCTCCCATGTGGGCTATGTAAGTAGGAAGCCTAAGGCAGACACATTATGTTTTCTGAAATGGCTTCAGGCTTCATGGACCATGCTGGGTATCCTCCCTCCCTCTCCTTCTCGACTTTCTTATTTATGTCTTCTCCCAATAGACTATAAACCCATTGAGGATAGGTGACTTTCTTTGTAGACCCATTGCCTAGCACTTTGGCTATTTGGTTGTGTCTGACTGTGACTTCATTTGGGGTTTTCTTAGAAAAAATATTGGAGAGATTTGCCAATCCATTTTCAAATGAGGAAACTGAGGCAAACAGGATTAAAGGACTTAAGTCACACAGCTAGCAATTGTCTAGCTGGGTTCAGATTTGAACTCCAGAAGATGAATTGAGGGCCAGCACTCCATCCACTGCACCACCTAGCCTCCCTAATTTTATATGTTATATAAGCTATCATTAAAATATCATCTAAACAATAAGCAGTTTATTTTAAAGGATAAAAAACTTTGAATTAGTTACCAAGGGGTATCTTGCACATCCACACATGCCCCAAGACCAGTCGCAGAACTAACATGATGCTCTACAATCTGGTCATTGTATCAGATGAGAAGGTCACTAGGACTGAGTTACAGAACCAATCACAAGTAGTCAGAAAGTTTTGACCTCTGAATTTGCATTCTAGTAGGTTTGGAGAAGAGGAAGGACTAGGAAGTCAAGGGGATAGCGAATGGTCTTACAAAGTTTGGCAGATAGGGGAAGCTAGATGGTGCAATGCAGAGCATCAGCCCTGAAGTCAGGAGGACTTGAGGCCAAATCTGATCTCAGACACTTAACACTTCCTAGCTGTGTGACCCTGAGCAAGTCACTTAACTGGGAAAGAAACAAAGAAAGAAGGAAAGAAAGAAAGAAAGAAAGAAAGAAAGAAAGAAAGAAAGAAAGAAAGAAAGAAAGAAAGAAAGAAAGAAAG
>JAJPUD010001465.1:325507-348833 GCA_023553655.1 Myrmecobius fasciatus | reverse complement strand
TTTCTTTCTTTCTTTCTTTCTTTCTTTCTTTCTTTCTTTCTTTCTTTCTTTCTTTCTTTCTTTCTTTCTATCCCTTCTAAAGAGCTTAATTTCTTCATCTGTAAAGTTTGGGCTTTGCAATAAATCAAGAGTTCTTAATCTAGGGTCCACAAACCACCAAGGGAACCCCAAATAAGTTTCAGGTCTATAAATAGAATGTGGGGGAAAATACATCTTTATTTTCATTAATCTCTAATTGAATTTAGCATTTCCTCTAATTATTTATGAACATTATTTTGAGAAAGTGGTCCCTACACTTCCTCAGGCTGCCCAAAGAGTCCAAGACATGAAAAGGTTAAGAAGGCAGTCAATGAACTGGAACCTCTTTTCCATCTAAACCCTGTGCTCTGTCCCATTTTCTCCTGGTCACAATAAAACAGTATCAGAAATTCTTCTCACTTCTGGCTCCTTCCCTCCTTTTTTACTATTCCAGTGGAAGCAAAATAGAATCTATCAAGTATTTAATAAGTTGGAGGGATATCCTCCATATTTTGGCCACCAGATTCAAATTAACCATGACTTGCCTATTCCTGCTGATATGAGGCTGATATGACAGTAGTCAGTCCTCAGCTTCAGTGGAAGTCTAGTGAACATGATCTGGAATAAACTCAGAAATGGTGAACATAATTAAAAACTCTTAATCTTCAATTAGCTTAAGCACCCAGTTTTCTCCCAAGAGATGATTTATTCCCCTCAATCATATTTCACATTGCAACTCAGAGAATTCAAGAGCTTACTGTTAATTTATTAAAACAGATTTAAAAAAAAGAAAAGTCAAATAAATTATAAAAGATATGTAAGAATAATAAAATAACATTGTTGTCTAGATTGGTTTATACTCTCTTCCCCTCCACTCTCCTCCCCTCTCCTCCCCTTCCCTCTCTTTTTCTCTTTTCTCTTCTCTCCTCACCCCCATTTCAGACAGTTTAAAACAAATAGGAAAAAAGAATGGTCAGGTTTAAAAAAAACAGTGTCTCCTCAGAGACGTTAACTTTATGAGAAAAGAAAATAAGATGTGGACGTTACTTGACGTCAGTTTTGGCCCAGTCACCATTGCTAGGCCAGGCTGACCTTCGTTTCATTGAACTGTCCCTCCTCATATTTATACCCAGTCTCATCTGAACAGTTTCCCAAAAAGATCTCCTTGCATTTGGCTTTGCATTTCACCATATGCAGCCCACCCACCAGAAGATGGCAGATCTAGAGACTAGAGAGGAAACCTTCAACTTGCCTTCCACAGACTTTTGACATCCACTATGGAGCAGAGAACCTACAGATGACCCTGAAAAGACAAAACCAAGTGGATAAGGGCAGAAAGTAGCCTGGGATCTTATGTGGTCAAAAGCCATAAGGAAATAGCCATTGAGCCCATGACATGGATCCTGCATCCAGAAGCCATGAGCATCTCTCTAGCATTGTAGGTATGACTTGCTCTGGTCACATGTGCTCTGGTCTGACATCTCTGTCAAGCCCTTAGCATCCACACTTGGGTTCCTGAGGTTTGTGCCTTTGAGTGTATTCCCCAACCACATTTTCCTGTGTTTAGTCACAAACATTACCACATCATACTTGTTCTCCATATATGTGGCCCTCTATTCCGATGGTCCTTTTATAGAAGGTTCTTAATGCATACAGGGGTACATCCTTTCTCATTATCCCTGTAACTTTTCAAATCAAAATATCCCTCTCTAGTCACCACACCTTTATCTGTATTAGTTCTTCCATCCTGATGTAAATTCTTTTAGGGCAGGGATTTTCTTGACTTTTATCTATGTGTCTCCCTTGGTTTAGGACACTGCTTGCTACAGAATTTTATAATTCACTTTTAAATTCATTTTCTTGTCATTTTATTTGTCATATCATTTGATTATATCTTTACACTTAATCTGATAAATCTTTTAATTATCTGGTAAAAATCAAACATATTGCAGGGGATCTGTGAGAGATTGAGGGAGCTACCAAATTGGGGGAATCAGGGAATATTTCTTGTAAAAAATAAAAACTGAGCTAGGCAATAAAAAATATGAGAATTTTCCAAAACTAATGCAGACAAGATTAGAAGAGAAGCAATACACTAGGAAAACATTTTTACTTTCAAGGGTTCTGATAAATGCCTCATTTCTAAAATATTTAGAATTGACTCAAATTTACAAAAAATCAAGCCATTCTCCAATTGATAAATGGTCAAAGATACAAACACACAATTTTCAGATGAAGAAATTAAAACCATTTATACTCATATGAAAAAATGCTCTAAATCATTATTGATTAGAGAAATGCAAATTAAGACAACTCTAACATACCTCTCAGATTGATTGAGATGGCAGGAAAAGATAATGATAAATGTTGAAGAGTATGTAGGAAAAATGGAATACTAATACATTGTTGGTGCAGTTGTGAATTGAACCGACCATTCTGGAGAGCAATTTGGAATTATACTCAAAGGGCTATCAAACTGTGCATACCCTTTGATCCAGCAATATTTCCATTGGGCCTATATCCTAAAGAGATCATATAAAAGGGGAAAGAACCTATGTGTGCAAAAAATGTTTGTGGTAGCCATTTTTGTAGTGGCAAGGAACTGGAAACAGTGGATGCCCATCATTGGAGAATGGATGAATAAGCTATGGGATATGAATGTCATGGAATATTTATTGTTCTGTAAGAAATGATCAGCAGGACGATTGTAGAGAGGCCTGGAGAGACTTACAGAAACTGATGCTGAGTGAAATGAGCAGAAACAGATCATTGTACATGGCAACAACAAGACTATTCAATGATCAATTCTGATGGACGTGGCTCTCTTCAACAATGAGGTGATTCGGGCCTGTTCCAACGATTTTGTGATAAAGAGAGCCATCTGCACTCAGAGAGAGGAGTATGGGAACTGAGTACAGATCTCAACATGCTATTTTCACTCTTTCTGCTATGTTTGCTTGCATTTTGTTTTCTTCCTCTTTTTTTTCTTTTTTGATATGATTTTTCTTGAGCAGCATGATAAATGTGGAAATGTGTATAGAAGTATTGCACATGTTTAACATATATTGGATTACTTGCCATCTAGGGGAGGAGATGGGGAGAAGGGAGGGAGAAAATTTTAGAACACAAGGTTTTGCAAGGGTTAATGGTGAAAATTATCTATGTGTGTTTTGAAAAAAAACCTTTAATAAAAATAAAGATTTGATTGTTTTCAACAGATGGAGATGTGGAACATGGCAGAGAGGAGAATTTCAGACTTGGAGTAAGGGTATGGAGCAATGATTGATGGTGACAATAATGATGTTTTCATATGCATAAGATTTTCAGACTTTCCGAAATATTGGGATTTTTATTTGTAACTTTTCTTTGGAAAATTTTCTTGGTCAGAAATCCAGATCTTTTCATCAGGAAGTGGTTAGTGTTACTATTATACAAATAGTGCTATAATTGCAGTAATATTATGGGATTTTCATATTTCATTTGATTTTCTCGACAATCCTATGAATTATTTATTAAAAGCATAAAATGTCAGATAGGAGAGCAATATGGAACACAGAATGTGGAACTTCAGATCTGGGAGGAACCTCAGAACATAGAACATGGAATCCTGGAGAGGAGAGAGACAATAAAATAGCATATAAGAACTTGGATGGATCCCAGAATGTAGAACAGAGAATGTCAGAGTTGGGGAAACAGAGCACACAATTTCAGAACTGGGAGGGACTTTAAACCATGGAACAGAAAATGTTTAAGCTGAGAAGAGTCATAGGATAGAGAACAAAGAATGTCAGATCCTGGCAGAGGAGAGAGATTTTTTAGGATGACCCATCATTTGCTACAATCAAGAATTGAAAGAGGAAATATTTTGCCCAAGGAAACACAACAGGTCAGAGTCAGATAAATTTCTTCCTATCTTAGTTTCCCCCATGTGCTTTGTCTTTTATTCTTCATCTCCCTCATGGCACACCCCATCCATGTTCAATGTTCTCAGTGACTCAGAACTCATCTCTTTAGAGGAAGCTATTGTTTTCCAGAAAGGGCGAACATGTTTGGGGGATAAAACTTCCTTTTCCTGAATGCCCCCCTAAACCACTCGGATTTTTTTGTCTTTCTTTCCTTTCAATGGCAAAGACTTGCTGATGGAACTGGCGCTGATGACTTTTATTCGTTCCCATGTAGCCAGATGTTGGCTTAACAAAGGCAGAAAGCTCGAAGAGATGATAGGGATGAGCAGCACTGAAGCTGGATCAATGCCCTGTCACAGGACCAGAGCTTATTCCAGCCCAGCCTAAGCCCGCTCCTTTTATAGTCCACTGCCAAGCTCTATGGTATATACTGTCTCATAAAAATGAGATATACTTTGAAGTTTGCAGTAAGAGCTCTCCTGTGAATGAGGCTACTAAAAAGAGCAGGTGGGTCTACTCAGGGGTTTATGGGACTTTTCTTCTTTTCCCTCCTCCCAGCTTTGTTCTTCCACATACTAGTTGGGTCCCTTCCATACTTTGTGCCCCAATTTCTCTCCTGAAAAATGGGGACTTGGGCCAAGCTGATCTCTACTATTTCTTCTAGTTTTAATATTCTACGTTCGACATTTTGATCCCCTCTTGGATCTGAAGTCTATGACCTTCTCCTGATCAGTCTCCTTTCTTCCTCTGTTTCTTCTCCCTATCCCTATTTTATTCTTCATTGAATAATCCATGCCCTGCTTTATTTTTCATTGAATAACCCATGAATGACTCCCAGGGTGAAGGTGACTAACCCACATTCGACATATGACTTCTGAACAAGGAGTTTCTCTAATTGCTGGACAGCTGTTCACTGTTCACTGTTGGTCTCACGGTGGTTTCTTGTGGAGATTGCTACTGCAGAGACCAGTGAGGAAGGAGCTCTCCATCTAATCTCTATCACTGATCTTTCTCCAGTAATCTCAACAGAAAGGTCAACAACTAACGTATGACAAAGCCCAACACTATTCCACCAAAGGATGGATCTGATGGATCTGCTTTGGGGCAGGCAGGCCACCTCCTTCATTTCATACATGAAGAGGTCAAGGCTCAGAGAAGGAAAGCCAAGTTTTCAAGGGAAATGAGTGACCTTGTCAGGGCCGACACCTTGTCTATTGAGTAGTCACAGGAGACCTTGTTCCACAATGGTTCCTCGAAAAAAGATTTGGGTGGGGAGGGTTGGGCAGATTGCAATGGAAATATAAGCCATTAGTGATTTATAGTAATCAGGTCCTCTTGACTTCAGGGCTGGAGCTCTATCCACTGCACTACCCAGCTGCCCCATGAGTTATAGTAATCAAAAAAAGTATGATCTTGGGTTGAATTGATATGGTCAGAGTTTCTAAAATTAGGGAAATAAAACATCTTCTCAATTGATCTTTCCTGGAGAGATTACATCTGAAAGTTTATCCAATTCCAAGATATGTTCTAAGATTGATAACCTGGGGTGGGTCCAGAAGAGGGCAACTAGCCTAATAATAAGACCTGGGTTCATTTCATATGAGATTCAGTGAAAGAAATCAAGACTATTTAGCCTAGAGAAGTTAATCAGAGAGGACAAAATAGAATTTTTAATGTATTTAAATGGCTCTCATACAAGAAAGAGATTAAATTTGTTTTGCTTGACCCCTGAAGACAGACCTAGATGGAGGAAATTGAAAAGAAGCAAATTTGGCATGGTGACAGGAAAACCTTCTCAATAATTAAAGCTATTCCATGGGGTTGTGATTGTCTTGAGAGGCTGCAAATTCCCTCCCAAGAGAGGCCTTCATGCAAAAGCCATAGGGAGGATGCTTGTTCAAGGACAAAATCAGAGAAGTTCAAAGATGGAGGGAACCTTTGTGACTCTGTGGTCCAACTTTCACATGAAACAGGATCACCACTTTACATACCTAGCTAGGGATAATTTCAACTCCTCTTGAAGGAAAGGGGAGCCCACTATCTTCTATGGCAGGCCATTACACACTTGGACATCTTTAAGTATCCTCCCTCATCCCATCCTGCCCATAAGATCAAGCATAAAGTGGCCTCCCTTCAACTTCCATTTATTAAATTAGATTCTTTTTTAAGATTTCTCCCAACTTTGAAACTCAGTTGTTCTATTACACCAAGTGTCAGTTTATGTCTTAAGGCCTAATAATCATTCATTCATCCAACATCTACAGCGTTACCTAAATTATCATTCATTCAGCATTTATTAAATATCTAATGCAATGCAGTATAAAATGAGGGAGATCCAAGTTTAGCTAAAACATGATCCTTTCCATCCAATATGGGGCTGATCCTTTAGGACAGAAGGAAGCACATATAGAAATAAGTATAATCCCCAAAACAGTATGGTAAGTGCAAAAGAGAAGACTCATTGATGTATTATAAAATCAGATACCTCGGCTTTGGGATATCAAGTATTACTTCATGAAAAAAGTGCTATTGGAACTGTGCCTTGGACAATAAATCCGATATAAATAGACAAAGGTGGAGCCAGAGGAAGATATTGGGAATTCCAGGTAGCAGAAATGCTATAGTACAGACCCAGAGATGGAGCAGAGGAATAGGTAGGACAGAAAATGAGCCTTCTGTCCCCTCTCCTCATTTTCTGGAAAGGGGGGATTGTTTCTCAAACTCAAGATGACTTGCTTAGTTGCTCAGGATTCCAATTTGATGATGCACTTTCTATTCCTGGACCTGCCACTGTTTCTCAGAAGAGCCTCAGGAAAAAACCAGACTCGTCATGCTTCATTTCCCTCTAGACCGAATATGGGCAATGTTACCTGCCAGCTCCCCAGGAATGGCATTGGGACGCTGATCACGGTAACGTCTCCCCAAGTGACTGGAGGCTCTTGAAAGAATATCGTGGGCTAAATATAAAGTGTGATTCTCCCCCCCCCCACCTCCCAACCTTGGAAATCTTTTGTCACCTTGCCTTGAGATGAAAGTAATACTCGCAAGAAGTGTTCCACTCCTATATGGAACAAGCATGGGGTCAGATTTTTAAAATTTTAAAATGGAAATGTTTTGAACTTCAAAACTTTGTGGGGAGACTCACCTTGCCTCATCCTATCATCCAAACAGAATAGATCCTATGCTGATTTGTTTGATTTTTTTTTATTATGGATTAAGATTTGAGTGTTCCAGTGATTGCATTTTAGTAGATGAGGAAATTCTGGTCAAACACAGCAATCATGGGCTTACTGAGTGTGACAGTGGATAGAATGGTGGACTTGGAGACAGAAACACTCAGATGCAGTTTGTATATTTTGCCACTTACTGACTGCATGACCTTAGGCACATCGCTTGACATATATGAACCTCACTTTCCTATATAATCAGAGAGATGGACTAGGTGATTTGCAAAGTCCCTTCCAACTCCATTCATTAATCTTGCAGGGGGTCTTTCCCAATCTCCCCAGAACCCAGTGCCTTCTTGCCTCAGGTTATTTTTTATTTGATGTGTATTTAATATTGACCTACTTACATATATGTCTTCTCCCCATTAGAAAGTAAACTCTTGGCGGACAAGACTTTTTAACTCTGTTATTTTCAGCGGCTATCTGGCACAGTTAGTGCTTAATAGATATTTGTTGATTATCTGATCGATTAAGATCCCCCTGAGTGCAAAGCAAGACAAGGTAGCAAAGTACAAAGATTACCCAAGACTAGATTGAGAATATTGTTTAAATTCTGGCTCTCCCAAGTTAGAACTTGAAAAAAGTCACTTTCCCTTCATGATCCTCAGTCTCCTCATCTAGAAAACGGATGATATAAGGATCCTCATCAGCGTGTTAGACTAGAAGATATCTAAGATTACAGTCATCTCTTTTTCTGCAAAATGTGGCTTTTTTTTCAGAGCCTTTGTTCACATGTGTACAATATACTATAGAATTCTCCATTATCTGTATAACTTAATATGTGTTTTGATGCGTTTCTCTCTAAGCTTTTCCTTCGATGTTTGTCAACAAGTTTTTATAATCCTGAATATTTTAAGATTACAATCAGTTTTAAATTCCTGATCCTCTGAAGGTCAGAGCTTGAAAAGAAATAAAGAAAGTAAGAAATCTAAGGAAAAGAAGGAACTTTCTCAGGTGAAATAGAGTGAATTAATTGAAAGCTATGCTTTGGATGTCAATGGCGATGTCTTCCTATCATTTAAAGCAAACAGAAAGAAGTGAAATATGGTCAAGTAAGGGTGCAGCTCCGTGGGATATCAGACCACCTCCTAGGACAAAGAGCGGGCAATTTCATCCATCATAAAAATCACTGGGGAGATGTTTGGCGTGCCGAGGTGACCGACTCAGCTGTTTACTCCTTGTCTGGATTTTGAAGACAGGACAAGAAGGATGACAAATAGCACACATGCATCTGGCTCCTGCACCACAGGAAATGCCTGGTACTGTGTTTGAGCATTTGCCAACATCTCCTCTTCCTAGGATAAAAGCCGGCCCTTGAGTCCAGGCCCCAGCACTGAGGTATTTTGTATGCTACGTGCGTCTGGGTATATGTGAGTTCTTCACCAGATTCCCGCCATGTCCCCAATTCTCAAAGGCATCTGGGACATTTGCTCTGAGAAATGCTAATAGGCTGTCAAGGAAATGAAAAAAAAACCTGAATCCTTCTTAAGCTGTCCTATTTGTCTGCTCATGAATTGACCTCAGAAGATGGGGAAAATGTTTTATACATTACTATATTTTGGAGACTTATTTGAGCCTTTATGTTCTAACTAACATTTCATAGTCCAGAGAGATATTTTGGGAATTATCCAACCCTAATTGATACACAGAAAAGATAAGGGACACATTCTCTTCAGAGAAGCCTTCACTCTGAGATGAGTTTTCTGGAACACAGTAGGCACTTAATAAATGCTTGCTGATTTGTTGAATTTGTACAGCTTGTATGAAATGGTACTGCAAACAAGGCACTCACAAAAGCTGACATGGGATAGGAAGTGGGAAGAGACAAGAAGCAGGGCAGTGCCCAAAGTGTGATATAACATCCTGAGTTACAATTGGAATCCAGAACTTAAATCCAAAGCAATTGGAGAGAAAGGGAAAGTTCTTGAGGGAAATATTCTGTTTACTTGTAATCTGTGAGGCTCAGGGAGTAGGTTGCAGGTAACTCAACAAGACCCATCCCCTTTCTGGGTTCTAGCTTCCTTTTCTGTAAAAATAAAGATCTGGGATATAAATACATCTTTGAGGTGTTCTTCCTCTGCTCATGGTCTTTGTTCTAAAGTCCCTCCCAATTATGACATTCTGTGTTCCACGTTTGAAGGGCTCTCTCAGCTCTGAGATTTCGTATCCGGATGCTCAGGCCTCTTCCACTCTGGTACTTAGGCTGGAGACTGTATGGCTCACTCTCCTTCGGCAGCTTCAAAATTCTGAGGTTATGTTCTGAGCTCTGTGTGTTCTACTGTCCAAGAAGCCTAGCCTACAGGTATCATCATATGTTCTATTTTCAAGCTACCTCCCCAGAACTGACATTTTGTCTTCTGGCTCGATAGCTTCCTGCTCACCACACTTCCATCCCAAATCTTGCATTTTTGGTTCAGGATCTTCCCAGGTGACTGTTTATTGCTGGCTGGTCCCATCACCCTTTGCAGCCCCTTCATTTGATTAGGACATTCTTTGCATCAGTGGACAGTCCTTCCTCAAAGTATGACATGCAGAGAGCAGCTGTCAGTGGCCAGATCTCTCTAGATATGATGATGTAGATCTCTAGAGAGATCTGGAAGATCTCTAGATATATTGATGCAAGTGATATAGATCTCTAGAGAAATCTGGAAGATCTCTCTAGATATGGTGATGTAGGTGATGTAGATCTAGAGAAATCTTCTAGCTCTCTCTAGATATGTTGATGTAGGTGAAAAGCGCCTAAGAGCCGTGGGAAGAAGAAGCTACAATTCATGGAATAACATCTGAACACTTTTGAGGACCTCTAGCTGCACAATACTTTCATGGTACACAGGAAAACATTCAATCCCAAATGATGGCATCATAAGGTTACAGACCAGAAGGGACATCAGAGACGATCTAGTCCAATCCACGCATTTTACAGATGAAAAAATAAATCTAGAGGGGAAGTGACTTACCTAGGTGACATTGGTTGAATCTGAACCCAGTGCCTCCGACTAGAGTCAGAAGTCTTCCTACCATGGCTCTCTAGTCCTCACATAGGTCAGAGAGAGTAAGGGTCTCTCCTCCCATCTTTTCTCTGGCTGGTCCCAAAGCCTTCAATGCTCCTTATGAATGCTAGGGAGCTATTTTCTCAATATGGACCCCAGCAGCTGTTCCTCTGTTCTGGGGCACATTTCATCAGACTGTTATGAGCTGGTGATCATAGTAACAGAGGGGTTGAGAGGAGGTTTCCCTGGCCCGTTCCCAGGTCCTTAAGTACTTTGCTGACAATAACCTGGAGGTCAGAGACAGCTCAGAGTCTCAAGGCTACTCCTAACTACTGTGTGACCTTGAGCACATTTCAGAGCTTGGTTTTTAGCATCTCTAAACAGCACCACCTTCTTCTTGGGGACTCTGTGTGTACTGGGGTGAAAGACTTGGCAAACTAGAGCCTCCCCCCTTCCAAACCTCCCTGTTTCTGTCCAGGCTGCCCTCCACTTCCCGGTCACTCAGGCTCGCTACCCAGGGGTCACTCCTGACTCAGTTGCTCCAGATCATTCGCCAGCTCTTGTGTTCAGCTTCACAAAATCTCCAGTCACACAGCTGCACTCCCTCCCCTCCTCTCACCTGGATTATTGGGATTACCTGGTAATTGGTGTCCTGGCGTGTCTCCCCACTTTATCCTCCACCCAGCTGCCAAAGTTCTTTTCCAAAAGCACACCCCATTGACCTTCCTACGGCTGCCTCTTTCCTCTGAGACAAAGCACAAACTCTTTTTTTTTTGGCTTTTAAAGTACCTCACAACCTAGGTTATCCTCCCTTTCCAATTTTTTCTATATTATTCCTCTCCACACAGTGGGCCATCAACAAGCTTTTTATTAAGCCCCTACTATGAGCCAAACAGTGCAAAGTGCTGGGAATCCATAAAAGCAAAAACATAAATACAAGGCAGACTATGCTCTCAAGTGGCTCTATTCAGTGGGGGAGAAACTTAGAACCAAAACACATAAGGGGTAAACAGAGGCAGCCACATGTTCCTGACACGAGATACTTTATATCCCAGCCTTGCACGGATGTTCCCGTGCCTGAAAGGCTCTCCCCCTAAACATCCCTCACTTCCTTTAAGAAGCAGGTCAAACACCACCTTTGCAGACCTTGGTCTCTCCCTCTCTGCTGGCCCCATTCCTTCCAAAGCCATCTTGTCACTGTTATGTTAGTTACAAGTATGTACAAAGTCCCCCCTATTCGAATATAAGCCTCTTGAAGACAGACACACTATTTTTTCTTTGTATGCACAGTATTTAGCACAATGTCTGGCACATAGTAAGTGCTTCATCAATTACTTATTTTATTGATGTGCAAAGAAACCCATAATTATTAAAAGTTGTATTGGTAATAATAATAATAATAATATGTATAAAGCTTTCCTTGGAGTTTAGAAAACCTGGGTACTAGTCTTATCTTTGAGATTTCCTAGCTAGCCATGTAGTAATGAACAAGTCACCTAATGTCACAAATGGCTTTGCCATTTTATAGGTTACAGACAACATTGGAGGGAGGCTCCGTACTTAAAATTCTTGACATCAGTGAAATCGTGGGTTCAAAATTTTCTCCAGATGATGGATATGAAAAAAAGAAAAGAGGATGAATAAGAAGAAAAAAAGGAAAAATAAGATGAAGGAAAGGAATGAAAAAGAGGAAGAAGGTAAAGGAGAGGAAAAAGATAGGAAGAAAGAAGGAAGGAAGGAAGAAAGGAAGAAAGAAAGGAAGGAAGGAAGGAAGCAAAGAAGGAAGGAAGAAAGGAAAGAAGGAAGGAAGAAAGGAAGGAAGTAAGGAAGGTAGAGAAAGGAGAGATAAAGGAAAGGAGAAAAGAAGGAAGGAAGAAAGAGAACCACAAATTGGATTTTAAATAAACTTCAATGGCTCTCTAATATATGTAGAAAAAAAGCAAAACTTTCAATGATATTCTCAATATGACTCCAATGTACATTTCTTGCTTTATTTCCCAAACTTCTCAAATATAAAATATCTGTTCTAATTAGGCTTGTTTCTTCACCGTCCTGCGAATACAACACACATATGAATATTTCTGCAGCTTTGTTTGTTCAACCTTCTACACTTGGCATCTTTCTTTATTCCTTCTTTTCTTTCTCTTTCTTTTTCTATTTTGCTTCCCTCTTTTTCCTCCCTTCCTTTTCCTTCTTCTCATACTCCTCCTTATTTATAAGAAGCTAACGAGGACCTTAGAAACCAAGTCCAACGTCTTCATTTTAGAGATGGGGAAGCTGCGGTCCAGAGAGAATGACTTGCTTAATGTCCAGAGCTGTCAGCCAGGTCCTCTGAACCTGGACTCCCTGTTCCTTCTTTTGATCCTCTTTTGTTGCTATACAATTATTTTTCTGTTGTGTCCAACTCTTTGACTCCATTTGGGTTTTTCATGGCAAAGACGCTGGATTGTTTTGCCGTTACTTTCTCTAGGCCATTTTACAAATGAAAAAACTGAAATATCCTAGATAAAGAACTAGTAAGAGTCTGGGGTCAGATTTAAACTCGAAAGAAGATTTTTCCTGACTCCAGGCCCAGTACTCTACCTCTGTGCCATCTAAGGGTCCCCTCTGCCTTTCAGGTAATGAGACTGGGCAACATGCCATTCAAGGAGGGTATTTAGAATGGAGAAGAATGAACTGAGAAAAGACATGATAGATTTCTTCAAGAGAAAGATCACATAGAAAAGAAACCTGTTTTGTTGGGTAAATTAGCATCACTGGTCAATGTTGCAGAGAACCATGTCTAGATTGACTGTAAGGAAGGGTTTCCTAACCTATAGAGCTATCCAAATATAAATGGGTTGCCATAGGAAGTATTTGGGAAAGGCTGCGTAGAACAGAGGGGTGAAGATATTTGTTCAGGTATAATTTGTTTCTTCCCGAGGGCTCCTCTACTTTTGAAATTTTGTGACTTTGCAATTTCCATTGTATTTTATTTTCCCCAATTACATATAAACCTAATTATAGCATGCTTTTAAAATTTTTTGAATTCTACATTCCCTTTCCCTCCCTCTCCCTCCTTTCCCATTACATGGTAAACAATCTGATATAAATTATACATGTTCAGTCATGTAAAACTAATTTCCATATTCGTTAATTTGTGGAAGAAAACTTGAACAAAGACATACAGAAAGTGAAAATAGGATGCTTCCATCTGTATTTAGACTCCATCAGTTTTTCTCTGGAGATAGAATTATTCATGGTGAGTCTTTTGAGATTATTTTGGATTGTTGTATTACTGAAAATAGCCATTATTCACAGCTGTTCATTGCAAAATATTGTTGGTATAATCTAAAATATTCTCCTGGTTCTCTTCACTTTATTCTGCATCAGTTTATGTAAGTCTTTCTAGGTTTTTCTGCCTGTCATTTCTTATAATACAATAACATTCTGTTACAATCATATACTACAGCTTGTTCAATCATAACTCAATTGATGTACATTCCCTCATTTTCCAACTTTTAGCAATCAGAAAAAGATTCAGTAAATATTTTTGTACATATAGGTCCTTTTCTCTTTTTTTTATCTCTAATAGTGGTATTGCTGGATCAGGGGATATGCATAATTTGGTAGGCCTTTGGGAATAATTTCAAATTACACCCTAGAATGGTTGAATCAGTTCACAACTCTTAGCAGCAGTGCATTAGTGTCCCCATTTTCCCACATTCCCTCCAACACCTATCATTTTCCTTTTCTGTCATATTAGCTAAGCTGATAGGTCTGAAGTGATATTTCAGAACTGTTATAATTTGAATTTTTCTAATCAATATTGATTTAGAGCACTTTTATATGACTATCGTTAGCTTTGATTTCTTTGCCTGAAAACCATTCATATTTTTGACCACTTATCAATGGGGAATTATTCAGATAAATTTGACTCAGTTCTCCATATGTTTGAAAAATGAGGTTTTTATCAGAGATATTTGTTACAAAAAGACCTCCTAGTTTTCTGTCTTTCTTATGATTTTTGTTGCAGTGGTTTAGTTTGTACAAATTTTTTTAATTTAATATGACCAACATTATCTATTTTACATTTTATAATGTAATCTCATTTCTTCACTTCTTCATAGATTGACAAGTAAACTATCCCATGCTCCTCTAATTTGCTTATGATATCATACTTTATGTCTAAATCATACACCTATTTAGATATACAATGTGAAATGTTAGTCTATACCTCATTTCTGTGGAACTGTTTTCCAGTTTTATTAGAACTTTTTGTCAAATAATGAGGTTTTATCCCAAAAACTTGAATCACTGAATTAACTGAATTCTGGCTATTCAACACAATACATTGTGTACCTAATCTATTTCATTGATCCACCACTCTATTTCTTAGGCAGCATCAGACTGTTTTGATGATTGTCACTTTGTAATACAGTTTGAGGTCTGGTGTGGCTAGGTCACCTTCCTTCACAACTTTTTAAATTAATTTCCTTGATATTCTTGACCTTTTGTTCTTCCAGATGACTTTTGTTACTATTTTTTCTATTCTATGAAATAATTTTTGGTTGTCTGATTAATATGGCACTGAATAAGCAGATTAATTTAGTAAAAACTGTAATTTTTATTACTGACTCAGCCTATCCATAAGTAATTAATATTTTTCAAGTTGTTTAGATCTGATTTTATGAGAAAATCTTTTGTAATTGTGTTCATAGAACTCTTGGATTTGTCTTGGCTGGTAGACCCCTGATCATTTTATATTGTCTAAACTTATTTTAACTAGAATTTCTCTTTCTATCTCCTGCTGCTGGACTTTATATAGAAATACTGATACCTTGTGTAGGTTAATTTTATATCCTTCAACTCTGTTAAATTTGTTGTTTCCTCTAGCTTTATAGTTGATTCTCAAAGTATATCATCTTATTATCTGCTAAAAGTGGTAGTTTTGTTTCCTCATTGCCTATTCTAATTCTTTAATTTTCTTTTTCTTCTCTTATTGCTATAGCTGGCATTTCTAGTCATTATTGAATAATAGTGGTGATAATGGGAGTTCTTGCTTCGCCCTTAATCTTTTTTGTAAATGATTTTAGCTTATTCCCATTTTAAATCATACTCACTAGTGGTTTTAGATAGATACTACTTATCATTTAAAGGAAAACTTCATTTCTTCCTATTCTCTCTAGCATTTTTAATAGGAATAAGCATTGTATTTTGTCAGAGGCTTTTTTCTACATCTATTGAGATAATCATTGATTTCTGTTGGTTTTGTTATTGATGTGGCCAGTTATGTTAATAGTTTGCCTAATAATAAGCCAATGCTGCATTCCTGGTATAAATCCCATCTGGTCCCAGTGTATGATCTTTGTAATATATTGTTGTAATCTTGTTGCTAGTGTTTTATTTAAGATGCTTGCAATAATATTCTTTAAAGAAATTGGTCTATAGTTTTCTTTCTCTATCTTTACTTTTCATAATTTAGGTACCAGAAAAATGTTTGTGTCCTAAAAGACTTTATTAGGACTTCCTCTTTGCATATTTTTTCAAATAGTTTATATAGTATTGGGACTAATTATTCTTTTAATGTTCAGTATAATTCACTTGTGAATCCATGTGGTGCTAGGGATTCTTTCTTAGGATATTCTTAATGGATGGTTTGTTCAATTTCTTTTTCTATGATAGGGTTATTTAAGTATTCTATTTCCTCTTTCATTAATTCAGGCAATTTATGTTTTTATAAATATTCATTCATTTCACATTGATTGTCAGATTTATTGGCATATAATTAAACAAAATAGCTCCTAATAATTATTTTAATTTTCTCTTCATGAGTGGTGAAGTCACACCCCACCCTTTTATTTTTGGTACTGGTAATTTGCTTTTCCTCTTTCCTTTTCTAATCAAACTGGCTAATGGTTTATCTGTTTTATAGTTGTGTTTTTTTTTATTTTTCATAAAACCAGTTTCTCATTTTATTTATTAATTCAGTGGTTTTCTTACTTTCAATTGTATTAATTTCTCCTTTGATTTTTCAGGATTTTCAACATGGTGTTTAATTGTGGATTTTTAATTTCTTTTTTTTTAATTGCATGGCTAATTAATTGACTTACTTTTTCAATATTTTATTGATGTATTTAGATACAAAAAAGTTTCCTCTAAGTACTACTTTGACTGCATCCCATAAATGTTAGTAATTTGTCTCATTGTTATCTTTAATGAAATTATTCATTGTTTCTAAAATTTGATATTTGACCTACTTATTCTTTAGGATTAGATTATTTAGTTTTCAATTAATTTGCAATCTATCCTTTCATTTCCCTTTATGGAATATAATTTAATTGCATTATGATCTGAAAAGAATGCATTTAATATTTCTGCTTTTCTTCATTTGATTTGAGGTTTTGTATCCTAATTTGTGGTTAGATTTTGTGTGTATACTATTTATCCCTGAGAAAAGGGAAATTCCTTTCTATTTCCATTCAATTTTCTCCAGAAGTCTATGATACCTAATTTTTCTCCAATTCTATTCACCTCCTTAATTTCATACTTGTTTATTTTGCAGTTAGTTTTTCTTAATTCTGAGAGAGGAAAGTTGAGTCCCCCACTGGTATACATTCACTTTCTATTTCCTCTTGTAATACCTTAAAATTGTAGATACTATGCCACTTGCTGCATTTATGTTTAGTATTGATATTACTTGATTGTCTACAGTTACTTTTAGCAAGATATCATTTCCTTCCTTATCTTTAATTAGATCTATTTTTGATTTTGCTTTATCTCTGATCGTGATTGCTACTCTGGATTATTTTTTTAATTTTATCTGCAAATAATAAATTTATGCTCCAATTCCTTATCTTTACTCTGTGTGTTTCTTTATGCTTCAAATGTGTTTCTCTTTAAGAACATATTGTAGGATTCTGATTTTTAATCTATTCTGTTAGCTGCTTCCATTTTATGGTTGAGTTCATCCCATTCACATTTACAATGATAAAAACTAACCATACATTTTCCTCCATTTTTCTTCTCTCTCTCTCTCTGCCTCTCTCTCTTTCTCTCTCCTTTTATCTTATTCTTCCTCAAAAGCCCTTTGCTTCTTCCACCTTCCTCAATCTGTTCTTCCTTCTTCCAGTTCCCCCTTCTCTTATCTCCATTTCTTTTTATTTTGCTATAGTATAAGATAGATTTCTGTATCAGTGTGTATGTTAGTAGGTGATTCTATCTTTGAGCTAATTCTAATGTGAGGTTCAAGTATTGTGAGATAATTTACCCCATTTTACTTCTCCTTCCCCTATTATCTCAATGCAATCCTCTTTCTTATCCCTTAATTTTTTTATATCATCTTATTACAGTCAACTCACAATCAAAGCCTCTGTCTATATACACTCCTTCTAATTGCCCTAATAGTGATTTTTAAAGCGCTTAAGAATTACAAGCATCATTTTCCAAAGTAGAAATATAAAGTTTTACTTTATCAAATTCTTTATGTAATTTCTTTCCTATTTACCTCTTTATAATTCTCTTGAGTCTTGTATTTGAAAGTCAAATTTTTTATTCCACTCCAGTCTTTACATCAGCAATGCTTGAAGGCTCTGTATTTCATTAAATATCTATTTTTCTACCTGAAGAATTATACTGTGGTAGGTATGATCCTCACTCCTTTGATTCTACAATATTGTATTTCAAATCATTCAGTAGAAGCTGCAAAATCCTGTATAATCCTGGGTCTCTCCATGATATTTAAATTGTTTCTGTTTGCCATATTTTCTTCATGGTTGGAGGTTTTGGAATTTGGCTGTAATATTCCTGGGAGTTTTCATTTTGTAATCTGTTTAAGAAGCTGATCAGTGTCTTACTTTAATTTCTCTTTTAGCCTGTTTTCTTTTTTTAATAATGGCTTTCAATTTGTCCAATAATTCTTAGACTGTCTCTCCTTGAGCTATTTTCCAGATCAGTTGTTTGTTTTTTATGAGAAATTTCACATTTACTTCTAGCTTGTGTTTCTCGATATCTCATGGAGTCATTAGCTCTAATTTTTAAGTTGTTTTCTTCAATGAGATTTTATCTCTCCTTTTCATTTGGCCAATTCGAAGTTGTTTGGTGAATTTTTGTGTATATTTGTTCATTTTTGTGGGTCCTTTACCAAGGTGTTGACTCTTTTTAATGCTTCTTGTCAATTACTCTAATTTCTTTTTCCAATTTTTCTCCTACCTTTCCTATTTGTTTAAAATCATTTTTGAGCTCTTCTAGCAGTTTCTTGGGGGGGTCTGAGATCATTTTTCTTTTGACACTGTTGCCCTCTTCTAAGTTTGTACCTTAATCCTCCCTGTCACCATAGTAACTGTTTATGATTAAGTTCTTTTTGTTTTGTTTTGTTTTGTTTTTTGCTCATTTTGTAGCCCATTTAATGACTTTTCATTTTATATTAAAGTTGGGCTCCGTTTCTATAATGGAGAGGGCACTATCCAAACTTTTTCTTGTGCCAGGGTTTGGGGTCTCATTTTTGGTCTGCACTGGGGTCTTTGCTGCCCCCTGAAGTGTGACTGACTTGATTGCTGAGTGCTCCCCACCCACCCAATCAGACATTCTTTTCCTGATGACCTTCTGAGATGCCTTGGGCTAGAAAACAACTTTCCTGCTCCAAAACTGATACTGAGGCCTTCTTGCAAGGGGGTTGGAGGGAGATTGGGAAGCCCTCAGGGGAGTTCCTCCTCATTCTGCCATCTTGGCTTTGGAAGTGAGTACCAATCAACTCTACTTTCTGAAGTCCTATGATCCTATAGCCTGTCTTTTCTCTCTAACACTTAAACTCTAAGACATTTAGAAAGGCTGGGATCACAAAGTTACAGGTAGAAGCACCTGGAAAGTCTATAACGTCCAAGCCCCTCATTTTACAGAAAAGAAAAACAAGACAAAGAACACTACATGCTTTGCCTTTGGCCACCAGGCTTAAAGCATCAGAGGCAGCTTTTGGATTTTCCTTCGTGAGGATGGTAATTCCCACCTTTTATTCAAGCTGAATAATACTGGAGAATCTGCCTCTCTGCGTTACAGAGACACCTAGATTACCAGAGAACCCTTGCATGAAATCTCTTATTCCCTCCGCTCAGCAATGATACCAAGGAAACTAGTAATTAGCTCTAACAGCCCATTTGCTCCACTGCATACCTGATGGTGTTCTTTATAATTAGGATAATATCTCATAGTTATTCAGGCCTTTCTCAGAGACATCCTGACAGCCCTACTTAACTCCCCCTCACAGTGCTCTTGGTTCCTAGAGGCCTTCACAGAGGAGACTGGCTGGCACAGAGACAGGGGGGCTCTGCTTTGAGACAACACTGGCAGACAGCGCTTTGGACAGAAGTAAATAAATGGATGAATGTCAGAGGAACTACGCTGCTCAGAGAGGAAGGAGGGATATTGGAAAATTAACACACGGGAGCTTTGCTTGGAATAAAGAATCCAAGGAAATGAGAGGGAAGAGTGCAGGAAACTGGAGAGAAATCAGGAGACTATTCAGAGTTCTAAGGCCCACTCCCCTGCTTCTGCTCAGTATTTCAATCTCACTCCCAGCAAGTGACCTTCTAGTTTCTAAGGTTCTTCCAAGAGCCCAGATTTCATGATCCGTGTGCAAAAGTCCTTCCCACCTTTAACATCTTCTGTCTAAAACATCCCCCAGCTCTCTATCTCATATGCTCTAAAGTCCTTATCAACTGACCTTTTATATTCTAAAGTCCATACAGTGATGACATATTATGTTCTGTGTTGCCAGGTCCCCCTTGGTTCTGACATTGGAAAATTCCCAGCTTTGATAGTCTATCTGGTAGTTGATTTTCTACATTCTCTCCCAACTGTGACATTACTTGATAATAATGGTAGTGCTGGCTACCCGACAGTCATGAAGTCCTCCCTGACTGCATGGATTGCTAGATGCAATGGGAAAAGGTGACAACTCAAGAAACCATTGCATCTTAGGTAGACTGGTCAGAAGCACAGGCCACGTGCAGCAGGATGCCCCTTTCTTTCTCACTGCCTCCAGTCCTGCAAAGCCTCTAGAAGCCCCTGATCAATCCAATTCAATATATTTGGGGAAACTCCCTGAGATTATCTCTGAGATCTCTTTCTGCTTTAAATCCATAATCTCATAATTAAATTACATGTACCATAGGTAGACATTATAAATATTAAGACACGCTATTATTTTTATCCTTTCATCAGAAGGCTGGGCTCTCAGTGAATAATGTTGGTGGAGGTTGGTTCTCTCCACAGTGGGTGCAGAGGAAATCACAAACCCTTCCAGGTGCATCCAGGAGTGTCCTGAAGCATCTGGCACAAAGAGGAAAGGGCATGACTGATTAATGTAGCTATTAAGATTTCAGAGAACCCTCTGAGTCAAGGATATTAGAGAGATCCTGTCCACAGCTGCCTTGTCTGGTCTTTACCTTTGTCCAGACACATCCAGCTGGCAGAAACTCAGCTACGGGAGCCACCCTCAGCTCGGATAAGCCTCAAGGAAATAGTGTCGCTTTCATTTTTGGCCAAACAAATCTGAAATTAGCTTTCTCTGATGCTCCCATGGGGAGGATATGGATGTCAAGACACAATTACAGTGAAAAATGTGTTTTATGATTCTGCAAATATGGGCACAGATTCAGAGAAAGTCAAGAAAAATGGAGTTTTAGGATCAAATCTTTTCTTTATTGAGGTCCAGAGAATCACATCATCCCTTCTCAGAAGGGAAGAAAGCTCCTCCACTCCACCCCTCCCAATTCTACTCCCTACAGAAAGTAAGTTGCTTGAGGACACAAATTCTCATTTGTATTCCCAGTGCCTCCCATAGTGCCTGGGACATAGTAGGCACTGTATATATTCTTATTGATTTGACTGATGTCAGGGGACGTCTAGTTTAACTCCCACCATAAAAGAATAAAATCTACGGAGAATAGAACCACAAGGAACCTGCCTGACTTTGCTTAGATACCATGAGTTAGGGATCAAAGAACCATAGATTTAGACCTGGGAAGGATCTAAGAAGTCATCTTGTCGTAATCTCTCATTTTTCAGATGAGGAAACTGAGATCCAGGGTGATTAAATGAAGTATCTGTAGACTCCTAGACTTAGAGCTCTAGATCCATAGATCAAGGAATCATTTTGTCACCTGTCACCCCATTACAGCGGAGGAAACTGAAGCTTACAGAGCCGCTCTACTGGCTTGTCCAAGGTAGGACCAAATATTGAGAGTTGGAAGGACTCTGAGCCCTGATCTAGTCCACTCCCTTCATGAGGAAGAATAGGAAACTGAGGCCCAGAGAGCTTGAGGAGTCACAGATAGGATCCCAGAACTGGAACTTGGAGGGACCTCCAAGACTCTAAGTCCATTACCTCATTGAACAGAGTGCTGGTAAAGTGACTTATCCAGGATGCTACAGCTCAGCAGCAGCAGAGATAAATTTGAAACCCCAAGCTCTCTATTAAATACCTTCCCCACTACCTTCCAAGGCAGTCCACCACATTTTGGCTCAACTCTACTTATCAGAAAGGCTGGTTTTTCCAATAGAAAAGATAGAGCTACGTGGTACAATGGATAGAATGCTGAGTCTGAAGACAGGAAAACCTGAGTTCAAATCCAGCCTCAGATACTTATTTGTAGTGTGACATTTCATTGACTCATTTAACCTCTGACTGCCTCAGTTGCCCCAGCTGTAAAATGAGGATAATAACAGCACCTACTTTGCAGGGTTGTAGTGAGGAGCAAATAATAAAATATTTGCAAAGTGCTTCCTCCAGGGTCTGGCACATAGTAGGTTTTATACAAATATTATTTCCTCTCCTCTTCCTCTTCTTTCCTTAAGGATACCTAGACTATTTTTCAACTCCCAAACAATGCTCCTAATTCTTGGTCCTTGGGGCCAGAACAAAGCCTTTCACGTGCCAACTGAAAATGTCTGAGGATGGGTCTTCATGACCCACCCGAGGCTTCTCTGGTCTAACATAGGCAAGCCAGTGCCTGCCCCAAAGCCCCATGTGACATAAATCCTGGTTTTTCCAGTCAATCGTCTCCACAAACTCTGGTTTTCGTGATGAGAAGAAACAATTCAATCAAATTCCCACAAATGAAAACAATCTTCCACACGTTGTCTAACAAGGCTAGAGAGCATTCCCATAGAGATTGAAGGTAATAGAACTAGTTAGTAAGTTGAATTAAGTCAAGGCAATGTGCATTTATTAAGCACCTACTACATGCTAAGTACTGTACAAAATAATGAGGTTACAAAGAAAGACATAAACATTCCCTGATCTCAAGGAGTTCATAATCTAACAGGTTTGATCACATACCAATAACTAAGTATGTTCACAGATCTTACTTCATTTGAGTTTTAATTTGGCAAATGTTTTTCCTATTTGTTTTTCAAATAGGGAAAACAAGATCCAAAGAGTAAGGCCAACTTGACTTGGATGTAGAGCCCAGAAGATCTGAGTTCAAATTTTGCCTCAGAAACTTAGCCACTGTATTATTCCAGAAAAGTCACACTGTCTCAGGCTCCTCATCTGTAAATAATTATGACCCCACTCTCAGGTTCTTTGGCAGGATGAAATAAGATATCATATGTAAAGTGTTTTGCACACTTTAAAAGACCATATAAGAAGTAGTAATAATAGTAATAACAATAGTACTAATAGTAGTAGTAGAAGTGGAAGTAGTAGTAGTAATAGAAGTAGTACAAACATTAGTATAGTAGTAGTAATATTATATAATAGTAATAATAGTATAGTAGTAGTAGTAGTAGTAGAAGTAGAAGTAGTAGGAATAATAGAAGTAGTAGGAGTAAAAGTAGAAGTAGTAGTAGTAGTAGTAGTAGTAGTAGTAGAGTAATAGTAGTAGTAGAACTAATAGAAGTAGTAGGAGTAAAAGTAGAAGTAGTAGTAGTAGTAGTAGTAGTAGTAGAAGTAGTAGTAGTAGTAGTAGTAGTAGTAGTAGTAGTAGTAGAATAGTAGTAGTAGAACTAATAGAAGTAGTAAGAGTAAAAGTAGAAATAGTAATAGTAGTAGTAGTAGTAGTAGTAGAATAGTAGTAGTAGTAGTAGTAGTAGTAGTAGTAGTAGTAGTAATAGTAGTAGTAGTGGTGGTAGTGGTAGTAATAGTAGTAGTGGTGGTAGTGGTAGTAGTAGTAGTAGTAGTAGTAGTAGTAGTAGTAGTAGTAGTAGT
>JAJPUD010001465.1:295495-325497 GCA_023553655.1 Myrmecobius fasciatus | reverse complement strand
AGTAGTAGTAGTAGTAGTAGTAGTAGTAGTAGTAGTAGTAGTAGTAGAAGTAGCAGTAGTAGAAGGAAGAGGAGGAGGAGAAGTAGTAGTTGTTGTTTGTTGTTGTTGCGAAAAATCCCATAGGCTCAGGTACTACAGCTGCTTAGGAGAGGCAGTCAGATCTAACACCAAGTCCACTTGCTTCAGAAACTCCAATGTTATGGTGAATTTAAGATGTCTCCTGGACATCCAGGAAAGACATAATGCTTAATTCATCGCTGGTAACTCAGCCCTGAATGAGCAATATTCCAATTGAACATCTATGGCTGAAATGACATCAATTACTTTGGCTGAACTCAAGTTATTGGTGAGTGAGCATTTGTCCTTCAACATCCAATGGGTTAACTTCAAGCCAAGTCAGCAGACATTTGTGAGAGCCCCCACTCCACAAAGGTGGGGCACTAGGGAGGGCACTGGTGTAAGAATAAAAAGCAGTATCAATACTGCCCTCACAGAACTTAGTGACTACGGAATAATATGATATGTACATAAATGATCAACACAGCTTTGAGTTTATAGCAGGTTCCTCTCAACCAAGAGTTAGAAGGAAGTGCAAAGATTATTGTAAGTATCATTCACTATTTGTTAAGTATCTACTTACAGGTTCTGTTCTAGGGACACCCATGAAGTTTGAAACAAGAGATTTCAGCCTGTGAGAGAAAGATGTGTTAACAGATAAATAGAGGAATATATATATATATATATATATATATACATATACATATATGCATACATACATACAAACACATCAAATGGGGCATTGCAACTCAATAGATTAACACACATTACTACATAGAGATCTGGGGCTACCAACAACTAGAATTATCAAGGAGGTTTGAAGGGGATAGAGTTTCCATTCTAAGCATGAGGAACAGCCTGGGCAAAGGTGTGAAAGACAGAGAAAAAATGATATAGACATAGCAAGCAAGTCAATTTGGCTAAAGCAAAGAAAGATGGAGAATGATGGAGAATAACATTGGAAAGGTAAGATTATAAAAGCCAGATTGTGAAAGCCTTTAAACACGTGAACAATGTAAATATTGTAAAGTCTTTAAGCCTTCGAATAAAGAAGTTTATATGTTACACTACAGATAATAGGGAGTCACTGAAACTTTTGAGCAAAGGAGTAACAGGGTGCAAACTGCTTTAAGAAGATCTATTGGGGGGACAGCTAGGTGGTGCAGTGGTTAAAGCACCAGCCCTGAAGTCAGGAGGAGCTGAGTTCAAATCTGGTCTCAGACACTCCCTAGATGTGTGACCCCTGGGCAAGTCACTTAATCCCAATTGCCTCAGCAAAAAGCAAAAAAAAAAAAAAAAATTAAAAGATCTATTTGGTTTCTGTATGGAGAATAAATTGGAGAAGAGAGATAAAGTAGCGTAACAGTAAGTATAAGATCCAAGATTGGAAATCTGTTCTCTTTATTACAAGTAGAGCTGGTTTTTCATTGAGAGAGAGCTTATCCTCATTGAGAGAAGGATGATCCTATAGTGAGGATCCAAATCTTGCCTCAAACATCTCTTAGCCATGTGGCTATGGGCAAATCTGTGGGTGCTTCTGAGTCTGGGGTCCTATATCTGCAAAATCAGGACACCAATGCCTGTAGGACATATTTTACTGGAGAGTTTCAAATGAAATAAATTATGCAAATTTCCTTGTAAAATTTTTTAAATAGCCTAAATATCATAGCACTGATTCCCATAACATAATTTTTAAATATGCCCAAACACAAGTTCAAAGATTGAACTCAATTTTAATCCCTATTGGTCTAATCCAGGCCACATCCACTAACTGTGGGTGTCCCCAAGGCTTTATCTTGGGACTTGACTCACTTGGTGACTGCTTCAGCTACCATGGTTTCAGCTGTCATCTTTATTCATGGGATTCTCAGATCTCTTTTTCTATCCTTCCTTTCTCTGTCAATTTTCAGTCTCACATCTACAAATACCCATTGGATATTTCAAAGTGGAAGTCCAGCAGACATCTTAAACTCAACATATCTAAAATGGAATTTCTTATTTCCCCCCAAATCTTCTCCTCTTCCTAATTTTCCCTTCACTGAGTAGAATACCATCAATCTCCCAGTCCATCAGCTCACCATCTAGGTGATAAAGCATTACTTCCAAAATACTCCCTAGGGAGCTGAATTTTACTTCTCCTCCCTATAATATGCTCATTCTGCAAGTAAGGGTCCCAGGGAGGGAACAAGTGGTAATAGACTCTTTCATGGGGTAGGGTGCTAGGAAAGACCTTTCTAGGTTGTGAATCCAAAGGAAGCCTTTGACTCTTCACTGACTCCCCCCACCATATCCATATCCAGCAGGTTTGGCTGATTTTACCTTTGTTAAGATCTTTCTTATATGTTCCCTTCTCTCCTCATCACCCTGGTGAAAGCCTTTATCAACCACATCTGGACTATTTCAATAACCTACTAGTAAATGGGCCTTCCTCAAGTCTCTCCCCACTACGTGCATTCTCTGTTCAGCTGTTAAATTGACCTTTCTCAAGGGCAGGTCTGCTCATGTCAACTTCCACCACCTTCACTAAATTCCCATGGTCACCTTTTACTTCCAGGATCAAAAATAAAGTCTTCTGCTTGACATTCAAAGTCCTCCTTAACCTATTTCCTTTCTACTTTCCCATTCTAATACCTTGCTCCCCACCATCTTTTCTTTAATCAGTGATACTGACATCCTTTAATGTTCCTCAGACAAGCCATCTACCAATGAACTGTCCTTAGTGCCTGGAACTCTTCCCTCCACTGTCTCCACCTCCTGGCTTCCTTCAAATCTTAGCTGAAATTCTTCCTTTTACAAGGAGTCTTTGGTGATCTGCAGTTAATACTAAAGACTTTTTAAGTCTCTTATTTATTCTGTATACATCTGTATATATTCTGCATATATGTCTTTGTGTAATATTTTGGGTATATATACATACATATATATACATATATATATATTACATATTGGCTTCCCAACTGATTCTGAATTACTTGGATATGGGAACAATCTTTTTCCTTTCTTTGGATACCCAGAGTTTAATACAGTGTGCGACATGTTGCCTCTGGTTGAGCTCAGAATGACTTCCTGAACATGTAGTCTTTTGGGGTACTGCAAATTTCTCCATACCTGGCAGAATGTTACAGTCAACATCAAGTTACTTCCAAAGACATCTAGATTTGCCCAGAAACATTGTACCAAGATTTTAGGAACTCCAAGCTTTCCAAAAGCAGAAGCATTAGATTTAAGGAGAGCATCCCATCCCTACTTCTGGTACTGTGTCAGTCTAGGAGTCCCCTATAGTTCCCTGCTTCCTTCCCTGCTGTTCTCCAAATCTTCCTTTGGATTCACATCATAGAAAAGTCTTCCCCAGTACCCTCCCCCCCGGTGGAGTTCATTACCATGTGATATTAAACATCCCATCCCCTCCCTGGGACTCTTTCTTGAGGGTGTTATAAAGGGGAGATATAGAATTCAGCTCCCTAGGGAGTATGTTGGAAGTAACCCTTATTTGGCAAACCTATGGAGCCTGTGGTGACTTTATAGCAACGGGGACTCTCTTTCCTTCAGGAATCGAAGATAATCCTTTCAAAGTGTAATGGCAGGGGGAGGAACCCCAGTGGAGGGTACAGTTGACAACCCAGCATTCAATACTTTTTTCTCTCTCCTGCTTGCTATGTCCCTGCAGTGCTAAATCTTCCCCAGGATGGGGGTCTACAATGTGATTTTTTTCCTTTAATTAACCCCTCTCTTTTCTCTATTCCTTTCTTTTCTGGACATTTGGCCAGCCACATTATATTATAAAAATTGGCTTATTTTTTAATCTAGGGGAAATATAGCAACCCTCAGCTCCAAGTAGCCTCCTTTGCTATTGTACAGAATATGTATCAGATAAAAATGAGTAATGATGACATTAATGATGATAACCAGCATTTACACAGAACTTGATTGCAGATTTCTTCACATCTGTGAAGTGCATGTGAATGTGCATGGCTTTTTTGATCATCACAACAACCTGAGCTTGAGGGTTTATTGTTACTCCATTTTACAGATAAAGGAAGTCAAGTTTCTTTCCCAGTGTCACACTGCTAATAAGTAATGAGGAAAAGTTTTAAATTCAGGCTTTCAGAATTGAGATCTTGGGTACCATACAACTAATATACCATTTATTAATGCAAACATAACAACTCAGTGTCCCCAGGTAGGAAAATCCTTAACACTGAGAAAAGTTTGGGACTCTATCCTAATTTACATTGTTCTGAAATTTTTGCAGGGTCCAATAGATTGGCTCATTCGTTCCCTCTAATATCATTGTTCCATCTTTCACCAGATTCTCTTTGATTCTTATTTTTTTCTACCTTGACGTGTTGAGTATGGGGGGAAGTAGGTTCCTACAGTCACACAATTGATGTCAGAGATTGAAGTGAACCCGGGTCTTCAAGTCTATCCATCTTTCACCAGACAACATATCTAATCTTAACCCTAATGCCATAATATCTCTCTTATGAGACACTCGTGTTTTCTGGAAGGGGGACAAGAAAGACAGTCAAATAAAATCAATTTAATTCAAGAAGTATTTATTAGGTTCTTACTCTAGGCATAGTCCTGTGCTAGGTGCTGCTGGATATAAGAAAGAAAAATGACAGATCCAAGACCTGTACGACTTTCTAGTCACTAGAACATGTTCAATAATTATAATACAAGGTATAGTGTGCTAGAGAGAAAGGAAATTCAGGTGATGAGTTATAAGAAAGTTACAGAAGGAATGATGACTTTGTCCTGGGGTAGAAAAGGAAGGCGAGTTTCAGAGCAGGTCTCATGAGAAGATAGTACCCACTCAAATCAAATTTACTCCAAGATCTGGTCCATTGAGTTCTCCCTGAAAATTCCCTCTTCTCTTCCAGGATTATGGGGAACTCCTAGATAATGGGTCTAGAGCTTACATTCATCGCCATTTTCTACACAAAGGCTGAGATTCTTTCATAGATTTTGGCAATAGAACCTAGAACTGAAATGCTCTGTGTGAGTGAACACATGATCTCCACCAATCCTGATACCCACTCTATCTAAAACCCTATTGGGATCCATACCCAAGGAACCAGAAGACACGTGGAAGGGAGGGCAATTCAAAAGTTAGCTCTCTCTGCTCTGATCTAAGTTCTACTTTCTCTCTGATTCACTTCCCAAGAAAAGAAATGTCAGAGTTCCCACAGAGTCATGTCCAGTCTATTCACATGCTGCTAGTGTTTCATGTTTCCATGATCTGACACATTGTCTCATTTTCTCTGTTCACTCATCCTAAGTGACTCTACTTATATACTGGTTCTTTGCTTTCAATAGCTTCATGGATAAGTTGTATCACAAAGAAAGAAGGGTGAGGCAGAAATGTATGGATAAATGTGAATTTTTAACAATCTTGAGGGGAATAGATTATATGAAACATTTTTAAAAAATTTTGAACTATATTATTAACATTTTCTATATTACTTTCTAAAGTCTAGAGATGAAGAAGAAGAAGAGGAGGAAGAAGAGGAAGAAGAAGAAGAGGAGGAGGAAGAGGAAGAGGAGGAAGAAAAAGAGGAAGAGGAAAGGGAGGAGGAGGAAGAAAAAGAGGAAGAGGAGGAGGAGGAAGAGAAGGAGAAAGAAAAGGAGGAGGAGGAGGAGGAAGAAAAAAAGGAAGAGAAGCAGGAGGAGGAAGAGGAAGAAGAAAAAGAAGAGGAGGAGGAAGAGGAAGAAGAGGAAGAAGAAAGAGAAGAAGAGGAGGAGGAAGAAGAGGAGGAAGAGGAGGAGAAGGAAGAAGAAGAAGGAGAAGGAGGAGAAAGAGTAGAAGAAGGAGAAGAGCAAGAAAAAGAAGAAGATCAAGAAATGGAAGAACAAGAAGAAGAAGAAATAATATATCATGCCCAGATCTGTAGGATTTCCTGATTTCTCAGACATAAATGATCATTCTGTAATTTTAACAGTCTGTTCACATGACCTCTAGCACATTTCTGGAGGGGAGACCTCTACATAATAAAACAGTTCGGTTTCCTGGAGATCCAGATACTTAGATAACATTGATGTTACCTTCAGGTGTATGGGTCCATGGGAAGATTAAGGCATGAATTCAAATGCAAGTTCTTTCCAGATGTCAGACACAAAAAAGCAGTAACAAAAGGTTTAGTATGACAATTGTACCCTGGAAAATGGCTTCTGAGTCCTTTCCCATTTTTTTTTTTTTGCTGAGGCAATTGAGGTTAAGTGACTTGCCCAGGGTCACACAGCTAGAGAGTGTTAAGTGTCTGAGACCAGATTTGAACTCAGGTCCTCCTGATTTCAGGACTAGTGTTCTATTCACTGTGCCACCTAGCTGCCCCTCCCATTTTTTTAATAGTACTGTCAATGGTTGCCCAATCCCGGCCGCCTTATATCAGAGGGGCTCATCATAAATTAACTACACTTTCAAGAATGAGCCTGCCTTCCATCACACATAATATCCAGCCCTCAATTCAGTGACTTGCACTAACTTTTGCCTGTGTGTGCCTAGAATACTCTCTGACTCTCAGCTTCCTAGACTTCCTCCAAAACTTTCGGCAGACCTTTCCTAGGACTTTCAGCCAGTTCCATCCCTCTGAGATTGCATCCATTTTTTCTGTATATATCTTATATGTTTAGTTATTGGCATGGAGCCTCTTCCATTGGACTGTGAGCTTCTTAAAGGCAGGGATTATGGTTTTCAATCAATAAATTAACATTTATTAAGCACCTACTATGTGCCAGACACTGTGCTAAGGGCTGGAGATACCAAGAAGAGGCAAAGACAATCCCTGCCCTGGAGGAGCTTACAATCTAATGGAAGAACATGCAAACAAAGATATAAAAGAGAAGCTACAAAAATGACAAAGTGGAAGAATTAACAGAGGAAAGGCACTGGGATTGAGAAAGGCTTCCAGTGAAGTAGGGGATTTTAGTTGACACTTTCGGGAAGTCAAGGACATCGGGAGGCTGACTTGAGGAGGGAGAGTATTCCAGCCATGGGGGACAGCCAGAGTGCTTAGCATAGCGCCTAGCACATAGTAAGAGCTTATGAAATGCTCTTGGCAGTGGGGCAAGGGGAATGTGCAAAGGTAGAGTGTCCACCCCAAAAGTTAATAGGGACTGGTGGCAGAGCATCCCAAGCTCATATCGATCTGATCAGCCACAGTTGGGACTCTTAATGATGTCATTTTGGTCCTCTTCAAGAAGGAAGGACAGGGCAGTTAGGTGGTGAGGTGGATAGAGCCCTGGAGGACCTGAATTCAAATCTGGCCCCAGACACTTAACACTTCCTAGTTTTGGGACACTGGGCAAGTCACTTAACCTCAATTGCTTCAGGAAAAACAAATGAAGGACAACATCCAGTCAATCAAAGGCTTATGTCGGCAGCAGGGTAGGGACCTGCCAGAGCTGAGTTTTCTCCAAGAAAACAAGTGTTTCAAAGGCAGGATCCAGTCCCACAAATTTGAGTCACTCATCCAGTTTAGCCCCATGGACTGTTGTCCCATGGCTGCATCTCTGAACGCCCTAAATCCAAGCTTCATTAGAAAGTGTTTCACATAATTCATGTACACAAAAGATAGGAGTTACACAGATGTTGATGTATGAGAATACAGATGTTGAAGGCAGAGTACCAGGCAAGCCCAGGCTTACAGAAGCCATCATTGCCAGAACCGGGACTCAAAGTTTAGTCTTTGTGCTCCAAGCATGAGCTCTCACCTACCTTGAATCCCTCTGGGTCTAAGACCAATCAGACTCATGAATAAGAATACAGCTTCTCAGGGTCTCTGTAAAGGGATAGAATAATCCTTTGCCTGGTACCTTATAAGGTTGCCATAAAAAAAGCATAAATCTTGAGGCACCCAGAAAGGTGAGCTGGGGAAATAGGGCATGTTTGATGTACCCAGTAAGTGCTGCATCTCCAGCCTTAACACTGGTCCCCCGCTGACACTGAATGCAGCTCTAGTAACTGGAGTTACTTGTTCCCTTGAGAGCAAGGTTTCCCCTTGTATTACAATTCCAGTAAGAAGGTCCCAGTCTTGACACCCTAAAGGACAAATGCTTTGCTTGGCCCCATGTCCAGCTCCTTTTTGATCCTTATATTGATAGTCTTCACCTATAACCAAAGAAAAATCCCCTCAACACACTAGCAAAATATTGCCGGACCTTTCCCAGGGATACCTCCAATGAAGGGGAGCCCTACACGAGGCATTTCCTTCCACTCTGGGACAGCTTATTGTCTCATTCTGCTTCTTTATGCCTTTTACTCACCCCAGTTTGGCCCTCTGGAGTCAAACAGGAAATTTCTAATTAATGCACCAGAAGAAAATTCTAAAAATATCTAAAACAGTATTTACCCTGGACCACCAACCTCAACTTTCTGTGTTTTTAGGCAAAACATCCCCAGATGTTCTAACCAGCCCTTGTGAGATAATGATCTTGGGTTATCCCACCACCGCCCTTTGACCTTTCCTGACCATTCCAGCTGTTCTTATTAAACTGGAGTATTCCAGGACTGAACTCAGTTCACTAGGTGTGATCTCACCAGGTCAGAGGACAGTAGGATTGTCATCTTCCTCCTTGGACTGAATACTCCTGGAGAACAGAGACTGCCTTTTGTCTGTCTTTGTATCCTTACTCTTTAGCACAGTGCTCAGTATATAATAGGTGCTTAATAAATGCTTGTTGATTGATACATTTTTCGATTCTCAACACTATACTTCAGGCAATTGAGGCTGTCATATTGCTTTGATCTAACTCAGTTTCCAAAAATATCATGCTTTCTATGGAGTCCATTTTCTTTTCCAGCTTCCCCTAGTGCTAATAAAAAGGCCATGGTCATTACAGGATCCACTGAGCCTCTTTCTAACTTAGCCACTCTTATTAGGCAATGGAGTCTTATATCCAGCATGGTCCTTTATTCACAGAATAATAAATATTGTTGAACAAAGTTGGAACCATCATTCTGTGAAACGATCTACAGAACTATTGAGTGAAAGTTGAAAAATTCTCTGTACAGAACTCTCTATATAGAATTTACAGCTGTGGAACAGTAAGAGAATCACTTAATTCCTATGCACCTCAGTTTCCATATCTGCAAAGGAAAATTTAGATTACCTGCTTCTTACAATGATTGTGAACAAAACCCTTTGTAATTTCTGAAAGTCTATAGACTTCACAAGGGTGCTTTGATGATAAGATGAGATAATTCTTGTAAAGCTCTGGATAAAAACCCTTAAAAACTCCAAGCTGTTAATAATTTTAATAATTAATATAATCTGGTATTTCCAGCATGGCTGAGTGGATAAATCCTCAAATTTTGTACTAGGAAGAACTTAGAGTAAAAATCCAATTCTGATTCTTACTGTATGACTTTGGACAACTGTCATCTTTTTTTAGCCTCAGTTTCCTCATCTGTCAAATTTGTAAAAAATAATGCTGGACCTACAAGACTATTGTGAGGCTCAAGTGACAAAATAGATGTAAAATGCTTTACCTAAAACTATGCAACTTTCAACTACTTTCATGATTATCGCTCTCATTCTGAACAAAGCTCATGGCCATTTTTAACTTTAAAAAATGAGCTCTCCTTCATTGTTGTTTCAACGTAAGGGGAAAATGTCTAAAGAAGCTTTCAAGAAAGAACAAAACGTTTCATGTATGTATGAACAAATATGGCCAAATAGAAATTTGCCAAATGTTCAGGAGTTTAAAAAAATTTACCTCTGGGTTCAGAGTAAACATCATCAATATCAGCCCCAAAGGGTAAAGACAAGGAAGGCTGAAGGCGCCTATTGGTTTTTAATAAAAAATGACTTCCCAACCAATTTCTGTCATCCAAGAAGACTTACCTTGAAGCCATCCCTGACTGAGACAATGATCAAAGGTTCTCCAAGCCTCTTGTTTCAAGGTGAATACTGTGAACTGGCTCCTCCAAGTTCAAGGAGAAATTTCATCCACCCTTGTCCACCCCCAACCTCCTCCTTGTAGTTGTTCCCACAGTTACAAGATTTAACCAGGTTAAAGGCTTGGGGGAGAAGGGTGGGATTTGTTTGATGAATTTCCTAGAAATCTTAGAAAGAATTCCCATCTCCCAAAGAGAAGCTCTCAGAGCATTGATTGCCCCCCACCCCATTCTGGCCTTGAAAAGCAGTTTTCAAACTGTGCTCCAGGCCTTTGTAGGATGACAGCTACTATCCTAAATACCACCTCAAAAATAAGAGTTAATGATAATAACTAGCATGACTATTGACTATTGTGGGAGTGATGAGGGAATTTGGGAAAATGTAGGCCTGGGAAAGATACTTGACAATAAAGTCAATCTAGTTTGGCTCTCCCTCCCTGAAGGACATAAGCTAATTTGACTCCCAATTTCCTGAACCAAGAAAAATTCTGAATTATGGGGCAGCTAGGTGGTGCAGTGGATAGAATACCAGCCCTGAAGTCAGGAGGACCTGAGTTCAAATCTGGTCTCTTAACGCTTCCTATCTGTGTGACCCTGGGCAAGTCACTTAACCCAATTGCCTCAGCAAAAAAAAAAAAAAAAAAGAAATTCTAGATAATAACATTTAGCTAACGTCTCTCCAATGTTTCACAATTTCTCCATAATGGACCATAATGTAGGTTGTTGCTAGGTAGTCATTTTTGTGACTCCATGGGATGAGTCAAACATTTGAAAAGAGCTGCCATTTCTCCTGGTAAGCCTTTTTTTCCCCAAGGCGAACTATCTCTAATCCCTTCATTTGATTGTACTTCACAGAGTTTAAAAATTATAGGATTCTTTAAAGCCAAAAGTGATCATAGACTTTGTCTCATCAAAGAATTTTGGGATTTAACACAGAAACTTCCTTGGAGCAAATTGCCATTTGTCTCAGAAGCTCATTTTTTGAAGAACGTCATGTACAGAGACTCATTTCTACTCATGGTGACATAGAGGAGGAGTCCAAGAGTCAAGGGATGAAGGAGCTAATTCATTAATTCTAATCCATGGAGTAAAATGCAAGGATTTCATGGAGATTACCAGAGAAAGCATAGTGAGGAACCTTGAATTCCATGGTTTTTGGATGGGGCTCTGCTCAGCACCCTGAAAATATTCAAGAAGCAAGAAGGAACAATAAGTCCCAAATGAAGGCAGTCAGGGGATCATAGATCTATGATCATTTAGCAGGGAGGAGCCTCAGAAGACAGGGGTCAACCCCTTCATTTTACACATGTGGAAACTGAGGACATAAGAGGGCTAATGACTTTTCCACGGTTACACCTCCTAATAAATGGTAGATTCAAAATCATCAAATTCCCTCTTGTCAATGTTGAAAGTCACATCTTTAAGGGAAGAAATTATCTCACTAATAAATAATAGTACTCCAGGATTCAAAATCCAACAAATCCCCTCATCTTATCAGTGTTGAAAGTTGCATCTTTAAGCAAAGAGATTATCTCACTAATAAATAATAGTATCAGGATTCAAAATCCATCAATGTTCCCCATCTTATCAATGTTGAAAGTCACATCTTTAAGTGGAGCTTATCTCACTAATAAATAATAGTATCAGGATTCAAAATCTGTCAATGTCCCCCATCTTATCAATGTTGAAAGTCACATTTTTACAGGAAGAGATCATCTCACTAATAAATAGTAGCACCAGGATTCAAAATCCAAGAAATCCCCTCATCTTATCAGTGTTGAAAGTTGCATCTTTAAGCAAAGAGATTATCTCACTAATAAATAATAGTATCAGAATTCAAAATCCATCAAAGTCCCCCATCTTCTCACTGTTGAAAGTCACCTCTTTAAGGAAAGAGATCATCTCACCATTATCTCTGTATACACAATGTCTATTTTAGTACTTCAAATCTGCTGTTCTTGTTTGGTCATGTTCAACTTATCTTGACTCCATTTAGGACCTTCCTGGCAGCTGCAGGAATGGTTTTTCCACGTCCTTCTCCAACTCGCTTTACAGATGAGGAAACTGAGGCAAACTGGGATAAGTGGTTTGCCCAGGGTAACAGAGCCAGTGAGTGTCCAAGGCCAGATTGAACTCAGGAAGATGAATCTTTCTAATTTCAGACTCAACATTCTATCTAGTTGCCTTTCAGTTATAATAGTTTTTAATGAGTGATTACTGAGAAAACTGAATCCTGAGAAAGGAAGTGACCTAGCCAAGATCTTATTAAATATTTAGAGATTAGTCATTCAAACTCAGACCATTCTACAGATGAGGAGATTGACATACCTAAATCGAGGGGTGACTTCCTGAAAAAGGTCCATATAAAAGCTGAGGCTTAAAGCCATATGCCCTGACTCCCAAGCAAGTCCTATCTTGGACAGTAAACAAAATGATGAAGGACAAAAAATTTCCCTTTGCTTTCCCCTACTGCCAAGCCAGGAAATGAAAATTGCTTCTGATTTATGGCTGGTTTGCACTGTACCATATACTGCCGGCCTGCCCAATTATAGATTTTACTACCCTTTCCTGATTTGTTTCTCAGAGTACGAGGCTGCCGGAACAGGAGGGTGGACTTCCTGAGGGTTTCCTTTCATTCATTAATCAAGAGGGGCTGAAACACCTGAGAACAGACCTGGACATACAGGCCAGCATCCTCAGAACAGCCAAAATGATCATCAAAGCCACCTCTGGGTTCCTTTCTCTGTACCACAGTTTCCTTATCTGCAAGATTAAATGATGGAGCTGGATTCAGCCATCTCTGAGGTCCCTTCTACTGTCAATAACATTTAGTATGCCTACTATGTGCCAAAGGGTGTGTGAGGTGTTCTGGGAGGACTGGTACCTCTGAGCCCTTTTCAGAGATGCTCCTCCACCTTTTGTGTCTACCTGTTTCATCCACCTCTTACCTGTGGTACCAAGAAGCAGCATGGGCAGTAGCCACACACCCCCCAGTAAAGCTGGCATATGGGCTAACTCAGACTGAGGGTAACCAATAGATTTGACACTTGTTGGTAAGTTAGGGGGATGTCTGACCCAATTGTGTAGACTGAATCCAGTGAAATGGGACACTTGTTCCATTAGCTATGAAGGCGGCTGACGCAGGAGCTGGGGAGCACTTAGAGCTTGGTCAGACCCTGAAGAGGTCAAGGCCATCCCCTGCATCCCAGGTCATTGCCACTCATCTCGGCTTTTGTCTTGCTGCTGGACTTCAACTAACTCAAGAGGAAAGAGTGAGGCTGACAACTTTGTCATTTAAATATAATTCACATGAAAGTTAATACATCACCCTGTAATGTCATTGGTACTCTTAAAAATGAACAACTTTGGGGCAGCTGGGTGGTGCAGTAGATAGAGCACCAGCCCTGAAATCAAGAGGACCTGAGTTCAAATGTGACCTCAGACACTTAACACTTCCCAGCTGTGTGACCCTGAGCAAGTCACTTAACCCCAATTGCCTCAGCAAAATAAATAAATAAAAATATTTTTTTTAAAAAATGAACAGGCTCAATGCTAAGTAATTGGGATACAAAGAAATATAAAACAGTACTTGTTTCCAAGGTACTTCCAGTCTAAGAGGGAGATGATATGAAAATAACTACATATAAACAAGTTAAAGAAAGGATAAATTGAAGGTAATTAACAGAGGGAGGGCACTAGAGTTAAGGGGGATTGGAAAAAGGCTTCTGTAAAAGGAAGGCTTTTAGCTGGGACCTAAAGGAAGTCAGGAGAGATAATTCACATACATGGACAGTCAGTGGAAATGCCCAGCACGAGGAGATGGAGTGTGTTGTTTAAGGAACTACCTTGTTCCCTGTCTTTCATTTGCAGGGAAAACCAAAAGAATCTCACAGGGAAGAGAACATGCAACAGAATCCACAGTCCTAAGACCCAAAAAGCCCTTTAGAGTTTGTTAAAAGGCAAACTCTAAAGAGGATCATGAAGGAGTAGAAATTGGTGATCAGAAACTGATAAAAGGGAAAAATGAACTTTCTAATTCTGATTTAGGGGATGTTCAGGAGCAGAGACATAGTTCATGGTTAGTAGGAAGGTTCCAGGATAGGATAAAGTCCTCTGGGCTTTCTTTAACTGGCCAGTTGTTTTGTAAACCAGAGCAGTTTGGTTCCTAAAGACAAAGCCTCTCCTCATAGAAAGAAAAGCCTCCTACAGTAAAGACTCCAGAAACCCATAGATCTCCATCTTGTTATGCAGAAGAAAGAACCAAAGATTCCCCTCACATGCGCAGTCTGAAACTGGGTGTTCAAAAGTTCCTTTTCTCTCACTAGAGGAGTTAATGAAGTCCACCTGCTACATATAAATACGGGAGGGAGTTGTGGAAGTAACTATGGAAGCAGATCTGTGCTAGCCACGGCCTTTGGTTAAAGAAAATTGGAGGAGCCTTCTCTTCTTGAAAGGAAGAGGCAAAAGCATCTCTCTGAGGAGTCCAGAGGGAGCCAGAAGCTGGAAGCCAAGAACCACAGGACTAGTCTATCCACAGCTAGCCACAAGCCCAAGGCCAGTAGGAAGCTACTCAGCCTCTGAGCTCAGGCAGCCAGTGACGGCCTTGCACTCTCACCGGTGTGAATTGCCTCTCCAACCACATGCTCCAACGACCAACACTTTCTTTGTGTCTTTGCCCTTCCCAGACTGCCATGGACCCACACATGGCAGCCAGGGGGTGCAATGAGCTTGGAAGCAGGAAGGGTCCCCTTCAGAAGTTCAAGTCCGACCTCAAACATTTGTTATCTGTGCGACTCTGAGTCAGTCACTTCAGCCCGTTTGCCATAGTTTCTCATCTATAAAATGAGCTACAAAAGGAAATGGCAAAGTGCTCTGGTATCTCATCCAAGAAAATCCCAAATGGGGTCACAGAGTTGGATATGAGTAAAACTTGTAAAGTAAAAAAAAGAATAAAACCCAATCCTTATGGATCTGTCCTTCCAAGCATGGCTCCACACATAGCCAGGTGGATAAGTGACATGTATATGGAGCTCTGGCTCTGAATTCAAATCCTGCCTCAGACCCTTACACTTTCTGGGTCCCTGGTCAAAGCACTTAACCTTTTTTTAGCCTGTTTCCCCACAGGGAAAATGAGGATAATAATATCGTCTACCACACAGGATTGTCAGAAAGATGAAGTGAGAGAATTTATGTAAAGCACTTTGCAAATGTTAAATGTCTATAAAATTTTAGTTATTATACGTATGACCTTCATGTGTTGGCAACTGCATAAACTTTCCCTACATGAATCCATTCTTCCCACTGATACTGTCAGTTTTTATGAGAGTGGGTGCCTTACAGTGGGGAGAAAATGGTTTCTTGCTACTTTTCTTCTGCTCGTATATCCTGAAGTGCCTCTGGAGATCTCAGATCCCTTATGTCTAAAAGTCTCTGGCCTTTAAGTTAGAGCTATGGACTGCTTGCCCACTTGCTGCATATGACCGTGGAAAGGAGCAATGGGGACAATTCTGCGCTAGTTCCATGCTCATCAACCATAACAGGAGCAAGGTGTGGAGATTGCAGGGAAGGAGACTGAGGTTTGGGAACTAAACAAGCTTCCTGGAGGCAGAACCAAGATGGTGGAGGAAAGGCAGGAATTTGCCCAACCTCTCCCCCAAACCACTCCAAATCTGAGAGCATCAGAACAC
This sequence comes from Myrmecobius fasciatus, assembly GCA_023553655.1. Lineage (NCBI taxonomy): Eukaryota > Metazoa > Chordata > Mammalia > Dasyuromorphia > Myrmecobiidae > Myrmecobius > Myrmecobius fasciatus. The sequence continues at coordinate 309,855 of JAJPUD010001465.1, read as the reverse complement.
CCCAAAAGATGGAGTAGAAGAACATTTTATAGCTGAAGGAAACTTAGCAAAAAGTTTGTGACTTAATGTGGGAGCCCAGTGTACAGTTCTAGTGGAGACCATGCCAGTGTAGCCAGAGCCTAGTTCTAGCCCCAGCCCATCCCTAGCTTCAGAACCAGAGACTTCCAGACCTCTCAGCTCAGAGACACCAAAAGGAACTTGGAAAGTTCTGTAGAACAAGGGTAGGAGCCCAGCCAGCAATCCCAGCACAGGCTATGTCAGCACAGCTCTGGCCCTGGCCCTGGCCCTGGTCCTGATCCTGTTCCCATCTCCAGCTCAGACCCCAACGTCAGTGAGATGAGACCTCAGAATCAGCAGCAGTGCTGGAGATTCCAGACCTCTCAGCCCAGAGACACCAAAGAGAACTTGGAGAGTTCTGTGGAACAAGGGGAGGAGCTCAGCCGACAATCCCAGCACAGGCTATGTCAGCACAGCTCTGGCTCTGGCCCTGGCCCTGGCCCTAGCCCCAACATCAGTGAGATGGGACCTCAGAATCAGCAACGGTGCTGGAGGCTTCTGGACCTCTCGGCCCAGGGACACCAGGGAGGAAGCAGGAGGTCAGTGGAGAGAGAGTCTATGGCAATGGTGAAGGAGTCAGGAGTGCAGTCCCAGTGCAGGTCCCACAAGCTCAGCCCCGACTGCAGCCCTGGCCCCCAGCCAGGCTTCAGCAAAGCAGACTCTGTGGCTTTAGCACACTAGATCCTACAGTGACAATGGGGCAGGGATTCTCCCAACAGCTCCAGAACAGAAAAGAGAGCTTGTGGTCAGATTCCTGGAAGGATTTCTGAAAATGACTGCATAAAACCCCTGAAGCTTAGCCAGTGCACCCTCTACCCTGGAAACAGAGCCCCACTTTAACAAAGAGTTAAAAGCAAAGAAATGGGCTAGGAAAATGAGCAGACAACAGAAAAAGGTTTTGACCATTGAAAGTTATTGTGGTAACAAGGAAGAACAAAACACATACTCAGAAGATAATAACAAAGTCAGAGGCCCTACAGAATCTCCAAGAAAAATAAAAATGGGACCCAGGACTTGGAAAAGCTCAAAGGAGATTTTGAAAATCAAATAACAGAGAGAGGAAAAATTAGGAAAAGAATTGAGAAAGGTACAAAAGGAAATACAAAAAGCTAATGAGAAGAAGAATACTTTAAAAAGCAAAATTGGCAAATTGGGAAAGGAGGTATAAAAGGTCACTGAGGAAAAAAATTCCTTAAAAATAGAATTGAGCAAATGGAAGCTAATGACTTTATGAGAAATCAAGATACAATAAAGCAAACACCCCCCAAAAATGTAAAATATATAATTGGGAAAACAAGTGACCTGGAAAATAGATCTAGGAGAGACAATTTAAAAATTATTGGTCTATTTGAAAATCATGATCAAAAAAAAAAAAAGAGCCTGGGCATCATCTCTCAAAAAATTATCAAGGAAAACTGCCCTGATATTCTAGAATCAGATTGTAAAATAGAAATTGAAAGAATCTTCTGAAAGAGATCCCAGAAGGAAAACTGCCAGGAATATTGTAGCCAAATTCTAGAACTCCTAGGTCAAGGAAAAAGCATTGCAAATATCCAGAAAGAAACAATTCAAATATAGTGGAGCCACAGTCAAGATAACACAAGATTTAGCAGCTTCTACATTAAAAGATCGGAAAGCTTGGAATATGATATTCCAGAGGGCAGTGAAGCTAGGATTGCAACCAAGAATCACACCTATGCAGCAAAACTGAGTATAATCCTTCAGGGGAAAAGGTGGTCATTTACTGAAACTGGATTTTCAAGCATTTGTGCTGAAAAGACCTGAGCTGAATGGAAAATTCAATTTGCAAATACAGAACTCTGGAAAAGCATACTGAAGTAATCAGGAAAATGAGATCATAAGGGACTTAATAAGATTTATCTATTTACATTCCTACATGGGGGGGGATGATACTTGTAACATTAGAATGTTCTCATTATTATGGCAGAAAGAGTGTATATATAGGCAGAGGGTAACAGATGTGGGTTGAATATGAAGAGATAATTTTTTTTAATAATGAAATTAAGGGGTGAGAGAGAAATGTATTGGGAGAAAGGGAAAGGGAGAAGTGTAATGGTGTAAATTATCCACTACAGAAACAGAGTTAAGAAAATGCTTCTCAGTGGAGGGCAAGAGGGGAGGAGAAGGGAAATGAGTGAACCTTCCTCTCATCAGAATTGACTCAAAGAGGAAATAGCATACATAGTCTATATGGGTATAGAAATCCATCTTACCCTGCAGAAAAATAGGAGGGAAATTAGATATGGGAAAGGAGGAGGGTGATAAAAGAGAAGGCAATATTGGGGAAGAGAGTGGTCAGTAGCAAAACACTTTTGAGGAGGGATGGGGCAAAAGGAAAGAGAGAATAAATGAGGGGAAATACAGTTAACAAAATTTAGAAGCAAGTTTCTCTGATAAGGCCCCATTTCTCAAACAAAGAAAACTGATTCAAATTTATCACAAAAAATAAGAGCTATGCCCCAATTGATAAATGATCAAAAATGTGATCTGTGCTTAAAGGGTTTTAAATTAATGCATATCTTTTGACCTAACAATACTACTACTAGATATGAATATCAAAAGAGATTTTTTTAAAAAACTAAAATGACCTATATGTACAAAAAAATCATAGCAGCTCTCTTCTCAGGGTAAAAAAATTGGAAATTGAGGGGATGCCCATCAATCAGGGAATGGCTCAATAAACTGTGGTATGTGTTTGTGATGGAATATTATTGTTCTGTGGAAATGTACAAAATGCTCTCAGAAAAAAAAAACCTAGAAAGTTCTCCATAAATTCAAGCAAAGTGACATGTACTGTATGCAAAGTAATATCAATGTTCTAGGATGACCAGCTGCAAATGACTGCTCTATTTTCAGTAGTACAATCACCCATAACTACCCTGAAGGATTTATGATGAGAAATCCTATCCATACCCAGAGAAGGAACTTATTATGTCAGAATAGATTGAACCTTCTCTCTATCTCTTTATTTAATTTAATTTTTCTTGAGGGTTTTTATTTTCATTAGGGTAGGAGATCTGTTTTCTTTCACAACTTGACTTTTATGGAAATGTTGTACTTAACTTAATATGTGTTTTTTAATTGTGGGTGGGGATAAAGCAGAGACCCTAGAACTCAAAAACTTTAAAAATAAATGTATTTTTTTTGTTTTGAATATAATTGGGGAAAATATTAAATAAATAAAAAAGCTTCCTAAGAATGAGAGCCATCCTAGAGAAGGGTACACAACTGAATCAGGAGAAAATGGCTTCCCTGTCACTGGATGTTGGTGGCCACTTGTCAGCTAAGGATCCCTAGAGGGGAATCTCTGTAGTTTGAGGATGGAGGCCTCGAAGCTCCCTTCGGCCTCTGAAGTCTGAGACAGATGGGGGCTTTAGAGCCAGGGTCACACACTAAGGTGCTTCCTAATGTGTGCAAAGCTCCTTCTTTCTAGGAGACATTATCACCTCCATTTTACATATGTTGAAACGAAATTTCAGTGAAGTGACCAGGCTCCCTACACTCACAAGGAGCAGCAGGCAGGGCTGGTGCTCCTTCTCTATAACTTTCTACAAATGTATGCGAGTTGTCTGCTTTTGCCCTCGCTGCCATGGGGAGGAAGGCATTGATCACCCCTGGTGATCTCATTGGTACAGAACACAAGCTCTAAGTGCATGACTCCCTCACGTGTATGGGTAAAGTAATGGGTAAAGGGGTTCTAGAGCCAGGAAGGCCCAGGTTCTAATAGTATCTTGTTGTGTGACCCTGAGGAGCTGACTTAACCTCTACATAAAGAATGGAGATATTGATAACTGTGGACACAGTGAGGGGAGACACAGGTGAAGCTCTTTGGGTCTCATGGCCATCATCATCACTAGCACTTGCCACATGTCGGGCACTGGGCTACCACTCCATCATTGTATCATAATCATTCATTATTATCTCATATTATATTATATTTATTCATTATTATCTCATATTATATTATATCATAATTATTCATTATTATCTCAAATTATATTATATCATAATTATTCATTATTATCTCATATTGTATCATAATTATGCATTATTATCTCAGATGATTTTCCCAGCAACCCTGAGGGGAGAGGCTGATATCATCCTCGTTTCACAAATGAGAAAACTGAGCAAACAGAGGTCAAGGGACTTGGCCAAGACCACACGGCCATTATGTGTCTGGGGCCAGATTTGAATTCAGGTCTTCATGGCGACCCACCTCATGAAGTCGGAGGCCCCATTCAAACCATGACTTTATTCCCCCTAACAACCTACCTCCGCCAGGGACTCCCAGGGTTCGAATCCAAGGACTCTGCCTTCAAACTTAGTGCCAGTCCCTGGCACCATGAGGACCCCGTCGGGGCAATCTGGCAGGTCAGAACTGGCAGATTTCTGTCTTTTCTTCCCATCCCTTCCAGGGAATTGATTTGGGAATAGAAACTTCCAAGTCCTATCGGAGATGTGAGCTATCGGGAAACAGTGAAAGCAAAAGGAGGAGGTGGAGACCGTGGGGAAGGGGCCGGGCTTTCCTGGGCCCTGTGGGGGGTGGCAGCGCCAAGGTCGCGGGCCCCCCCCTTTCCAAAGCTGCCATCTGTGAGCCAAGCTGGGGCAGACAGCTGGCCATGGCTCTGCACTTCCAGGCCTGTCTCAACAGCTCTGTCTGGGGGCTCTCGCTCCATCATTCATCACTGTCAACTACATGCAAGAGATGGGTCCTGACAGGGAGAAGGGGCCTGGGTCAAAAATAAACCTTCTGCATCCATTTGCACAGTGCTGAATTATTCAGAAACTATCATCCTTAGCCAGGCTTTGTAGCAATCTGCCAGCCCCACTGGGACTGGCCGCCGCGTCCTCAGGGCCTAATCCGGAGGCTTCCTGCCACTGGGCAACAAGCAGCCCGGCACTTTCTTCTTATTTTATTACGCAGGACCGGAAGATACCATCTGGTGCACGTCTCCCATTTTACAGAGTGTAAACTGAGGCCCAGAGAGAGGATGGACTTTTCCCAATACCAGGGGAGCGGCACTGGCTCTCTGATTCTCGGCTGAGCACCGCTCCCCGCATCCCAAATTAGGGAAGTGGGATGGAGGGGTCACACCCAGGGCAGACTTCCTGAGCCCCTTTGGGCCTGGTCCGGACCCAGCAGACAGAGAAACTGCAATCCCTGCCCCGGAGTGTGAAGCTAGTCAAGAGCCTGGCAAGAGTTACAGCCCAGCGCACACCTGGCAATGCCGGAGGCGTTTATAACCTAGTAAAGGGTTTATAGTCCCCCAGCGGCGCTGCGCCCTTTAGAAGGCTTATCGACGCTTTGGGTAGTTTGCTTATTTATTGGTTTAATGCTTAATATATTACAACCAGATTCCCACTGCAGTCATCATTCGTAGCCTCTCCTCCTTCTAAATCCCCTGGATCATTCTTGATTCCCCCTGCCCAGATCCTTGTTTAGGGAAACCATTTTTCTCAGCTGCTCCTCTCCTTTCTCAAGGAATTCAGCCCCAGAAGACAGGACTCTGTCTCTGTCCTTGACCTCTGCCCTCATACACAGACCTTCAACAGCCACCTTCACGTCCCCTCCGACACCCTGACCTCCTGATCCGAGCTGGAAACAATCTTAGAGCTGATCGAGGACCAGCCGCCCATGTTACAGATGAGCAAACTGAGGCACAGAAGGAGACCTGAGAATTGTCAGTATAGATCAAGTAAGTTAACGTGGGTTTACGAAGACCTGCCCCAAACCCAAAACATCAGATAAATGCGTGCTGTTGTTGCTGTTCCCATGGAGATGATCACTGAACCCATGAACATTGATCATGGAGTACGGAAAACCTGGATTCTAATCCTGCCTCTGACACTGGATACATCACTTACCCCTTTTCGCTTCTGTTTCCACATCTGGAAAATGGGAAGGAAGGTTGGATTAAAAGACTTCCGACTCATTTCTAGTTCTACGAGTCCCTCTGAGCTAATGAGATCCCCAAATAAGAAAGTATAAGAAGGAGAAGGATCAGAGAAAGACTCACCTAAGATGCAAGAAGGATGGAACAGTAGGAAACAGCCATTATATTATAAGGAGCACTAAAGGTCAACAATAGCTTGATCCTAAAGGCTTATATAGCTATGGGAGCTCACTAAGTATGAGGAAGGATTGAGGAAGAAGACAATAAGACGTGGGCTTTTGGTCTTTGTTCTCCCAGTGAGGAAAACACCAATTTAGTGGATACAGAGATGGTTAATGAGGAAGTTAATCTGGGTTCAAAACTCCCTCTGACACATACTGGCTGGCTCTCTGATTCTAGGCCAGTCACTCACTTGTGGTGACTCAGGGACCTCTCTGAGACTGTAAAACACAGGAAATACCAGCTCTTCAGTGCTTAAGAAGAGATTTTCTTTTTATATATATAAAGCCTTTTTATTTTTAAAATAAATGCATAGTTTTCAACATTCATCCTTTCAAAGCTTGTGTTCCAAAATTTTTTTATCTCTTTCCCTTACCCCCTCCCTTAGACAGCAAGTAATCCAATATATGTTAAACATGTACAATTCCTCTATGTACATTTCTACAATTATTGTGCTGCACAAGAAAAACCAGATCAAAAAGGAAAAAAATCATGAGAAAGAAAATAAAATGCAAGCCAAGAGTGAAAATGCAATGGTGTGATCCATCCTCAGTCTCCACAATCCTCTCTCTGGCTCTCCCCATCACATGACCATTGGAACTGGCCTGAATCACCTCATTGTTGAAAAGAGCCCCGTCCATCAGACTCGATCATGTAATATTGTTGTTTCCGTGAATAATGATCTCCTGGTTCTGCTCGTTTCACTCAGCATCAGTTCATGCGAGTCTCTCCAGGCCTCTCTGAAATCGTCCTGCTGGTCGTTTCTTACAGAGCAATAATATTCCATAACATTCATATACCTTAATTTATTCAGCCACTCTCCAATTGATGGGCATCCACTCAGTTTTCAGGTCTTGCTGCCACAAACATTCTTGCACATGTGGCTCCTTTTCCCTTTTCTATGATCTCTTGGGGATACAGGCCCAATAGAGACACTGCTGCCTCAGAGGGGGGATGTGCAGTTTCATAGCCCTTTGGGTTAAGGGGGGGTTTTCACTAGTAGATCTGACCACCAATAATGATGAAGAAGAGGAGGATAGGGATGACAGCAGTAAGTATATATATATATATATATGTGCGTACATATATATATATATTTAACATTTGCTTTATAAATACCATTTCATTTGTTCCTCATAACAACCCTGTGAGGAAGGTGCTATTATTATATCCATTTTACAAATGAGAAAACTGAGGGCCTTGTCCCAGGTAGGAGGCTGGATTTAAACTCAGATCTTCCTAGCAAAGAGCCTTATGCATTAAATGAATGCACTTAAATGGTATTGTTGAATTAAATGAAAATCCAGACCTTTGAAATGAGCCTCCCTGTCAGCCTGGATCTGATGCATTTGCTTCTCATTTCCTCCACCATTTTTCCATGTGTTCCAGGAGGGTCGAAGCTGCAACTTCACCATTTGGGGACTTGGGAGAGTGTGATGCTGACTACCCCCGGTGATCATCCTTCCTCCCTTCCCCAGCCCTCCACCTAGGGGAGCAGCTGTTAGCTGTTAAGGAGTCCATTCCTCACAGATTAGCATTTGGAGCGGGGATGTAAGGAATAATAAAAGCATGGGCAAAGAGGGAGAGATTAGAGAGTTTATTGCAGCTATTGTGAAAATAATGTGATAATAACCAAGCAGGATAATGAAAATTGTTTCTAAGAATAAAATCCCCAGCTCTCCTGAGTGACTGCACAGAGACGTAGAACTTTTCCTTCAGTCAGACAGATGGGCTCAGCAATTGCACAGGGGCCACACTGCAGTCTGGGCAGTCTCAGATTGAGTCTGGGAGATACCTCTGACAGCATCCAGGGCTGTTCCTTGACTTTTCTGATGAGTAAGAGGCAGGCAGACAAGAGCAGGAGGAGGATGGGAAGCCAGATCCTCTAAGTCGGTTCCCAGATCGTGTCACGGCTCACAATGAGTGCCATTTTGGAGTTGCTTGTGACAGAGCTTCTCATCCCACCTCGGGTTCTCATGGAATCACGGATCCCTTGCCATGTGTGGAAATAGCCAGCACTGTCCTGGGTTTGTGAGGATTAAATGAAAATAGTTGTAAAGCATTTAGTGTAATTCTGGTACATAGGAGAAACAAAAGAAAGATAGATTTCTTCCCTCCTCTTTGGGCAAGTTCCTTGGACATCTCAATGATCACTTTCTCTAGGCTCCCCAAATAAACAACGCTCAAATACGCCAATGAATCTGTGATTTCATCGGTGTGGGAAGTGATTCCATTGATACAGATAGCAAGCTGTCCATTCCTGCCTATCCAATGTGATCTTTAACCATGTGCTCCTAGAAATTTACCACAAGATTGGGACTCTTCACACATGGGATTTCCTTTGAAGTGTCTAGCAAATCAAAATAACTTGTGGGTTGACCACAAATTATCCTATCTTCTTTTTCACACATGATATTCTTTGAGGTCATCCCTTTTCATAATTCCTTATTATTTTTCATCCTATACTCACACCCACCCTCCACTTTTGGGTAATTCTCATGTTTAATTCTTCAGATCTCTTTATTCAGAAACATTATCAGCACATTTTTTAAAAAATTTAGAATGGGTCTTTGTTCAGGGAAAAGTTTGGGATCACTTAAAGAACTTCATCATTTCCCAAAGGTAATCCAATCCATAAATACTTCCTTTTAATTGTGGATCCAACTCATTATACACCTGAAGTTTTTATTTTTATTTGTCTTTCAAATCTTTGTTGATTTTTTTGATATTGCAAATATATTCTGTTACCTTTGACCCTGAGAAGTCTCTTGTAAAAAAAAAAAAGTAAAACAGTTAAGCAATACAGTAATTCCCTCTGAAATTGTATGTGATACTCTATGTGTATAGCCCTCTCCCTACTCTTTATTTAAAGTGTTTTTAAAAAATTTAAAAAGCAAAACTCCATTTTCTCTCATTCATACTTTCAACTCCACCTTAAAAAGAAATAAAAAAAAATTTCTTGTAGCAAAATGCATGATCAAATAAAACACATTCCCTTTTTAGCTGTGTACAAAAAGGTCTCCTTCTGCCCCCAAACATATTTCCTAGCTTTCAAAAGGTAGAAAGCCTGTTTCTAGAATCATAGGTGGTCATTGCATTGATCGTAGTCTACAGTTTTCAAAGCTGTCTTTACATAATACTTTAATATTTGCAAAGCTCTTTACGAAAATTATCTCATTTTATCCTCATAACACTCCTGGAAAGTAAGTGCTATTATTATCTCTGTTTTACAGATTCAGAGCCTAAGATAGACAAGTTAAGTAAATTCCCTATAGTGACAAAATAAGTGGGAGCCTGAAGCTGGATTCAGACTCTGGATTTTCTGATTGGAAATCTAACGTTCTATCAACCATCTTAACCTAGCTGCCTCTTATTATGTAATGTTTAGGGGTTGTGTTTTTTTCCTGGTTCTGTTCATTTCTCCATCAATTTGTAAAAGTCTTCAGATTTGGCTATTTTTACAATCTTTACATGGGGATAAAATGTTCTTCTGGTTTTACTCATTTTCTTTAGCATTGATTTATACAAGTCCTTCCATGTCTCTTTAAAATCATCAATTTCTTCATTTCTTGCAGCACAATATTCCATCATAATCATGTTCAGGCATTGCTCAATCGGCAGGCATCCTTATAGTTTCCAATTTTCTTGTTACCACAAGAGATGTTATAAATATTTTTGTTCTAAAGGCCCTTTCTATTGCAGGAGGAGAGAGGAAGATTTTGACTTAACAATGTACATAAGACAAACCAAGTGGATGATGAAGATCAGTCATTTAGAATGATACACCAATAAAGTCAGTCCAAAAAGATGATATATATTTAGTTAGATACATTTTTGCAGAATAGTAGAATTTAACTTTGTCCTCCACCTTCATTCACTAACCAACAAACTGCTCCCTTAGAAAAGCACTGAATATAATCCAGATTCTTTAAAGGATAAAAGAGAAAGGGAAAAGGTTCAGGGACAGAGAAAAGCCTCAGCCAAAAAAAAATCCTCCAAGGAATGAATGAAAGTGAGACTAAAAGTCTTTTCTTTAAGTAGCAGTTAAATCTTAGATTGCCTTTTTGTGGTGGAAGATATTTAGTTGAAGCAGAGTGAGTTAGAGAGATAGAGAGACAGAGACAGGGAAAGAGAGGAGGGGGGAAGGAGACAGACAGAGAAGGGATTATTGAATTTTTCACCTTACTGCATTAAAGTCCTTTTCTTCCACATTTAACTAAGACCCACCACCACAACCACTTTTTTTTTTCTAAGTTTCTTCTCTAAAAGCAAAATTTAGTCTGTAACGGCTTTTTCTTCCAAACTGAAGCACTTTACCCCTCTTCTCTGCTGATGTTTCTTTTTCCTTATCCCTAAAATCTTTCAGTTTCACTTTCAATCATTCCTTGGAGCATATTTTTTGACTGAGGCTTTTCTCTGTCCCTGAAGCTTTTACCTTTTCCTTTTAAAGAATCTGGATTATATTCACTGCTTTTCTAAGGGAGCAGTTTGTTGTTTAGTGAATGAAGGTGGAAAACAAAGTTAAATTTTACTATTCTGCAATAATGTTTCTAACTAAAATATATATCATCTTTTTAGACTGACTTGATTGGTGTATCACATTCTAGATGACAGATCTTCTTCATCCACTTGGTTTTTCTTATGTAGATTGTTAAGTCAAACTCTTTTAGGCGATAGGATCCTTTTCCAGGAAATTCTGTAACATTTTGTGGTGTAATGAGACCAGGACAATGTCATCCATAAACATGGGCAATGCTTTAGATATAATTTATCTCTATTTTTAGCAAATACATGTTATGACATTTATGAAAACATTTTTGAAAATAACTTAGATTTGAAGGTAGTTGAAATGACTAGGATATCCAGTGGTTCCATTTCAATTTGGAAGTTTTTCCGTGAAGTATCCCGGCCCTGTATTGTTTAACATTTTTATAAATAACTTGTATAAAAGCATAGATGGCAAACATCTAATTTGTGGATGACACAAACTTGGAATGGATAGCTAACGCACTGGATTACAAAATTGGGATCCAAAAACAACCTAATAGGGTAGAAAATTGATCTGAACCTGATGAAGTAAAATTAATAGACATAAATGTAAAGTTAACTTAGTTAAATAAATTAAAAATTAGGGAAACAGCTGGATACTAGTTCATCAAAAAACATCTGAGGGATTCAGTACTCTAAAATTTAATATGAATAGTCAGTATGATATAGCACCCCAAAATGTGTTCTCTTGGCTGTAATAAGAGGAATTCATCTTCTAGACACAGGACAAAGTCCATCTCAGATTTCAGGAGCCCTGAGTCCTCAGGATAGCTGTGGAAAGAGATGGAATATTTATTCCTAGGAATCTAGTTTAACTTCTAGGAAGTGAAGTGATGATCCCACTTCACTCTGCTCTTCTCAAACCCTACCCTCTGGAGAATTGTGTTCAGTTCTGGAGAAGATGGTTTAAGAAGAACATTGACAATCTGGATGGAGTCAAGAAAAGACAACCAAGATGGGAAAAGCTCAAGGTTCTGTATGAATTCCTTGCCATACAAGGTTCAATTGAAAAAAAAATAGAGGCCTTTGGTGTGAGTAATCTCAGGGGAAAACATGGTAATTGCTTTCAAATATTCAAAAGGCCACGGGACGGAGAGATTAGATTTTTTTATGTTTGGCCCATGGAAGAATCAAGGTAAGTGAGTAGAAGCTGCCAATATGGACTTGATATCAAGAGGGAAAAAAACCATTTCCAATAATAAGACCTGCTCATAAATAGAATGGACTGTTTTGGGAGATAGTGAGTTCTCCTCTACAGGAGGTCTTAGAAATATATCTAATAACTACTTGTCAGGGATGTCGGATAATTCTTGTACATATCAGGGCTGGACTAAAGTCCTTTCTAGGTCTCCTGCTCTCCAATTCTGTTATTCATCTCTTCCATAATCCTTCTCATAAGACTAATATCTCCTTTTCTGGCTCCATATCTTCCCTGCAGAGTTTTTGGTCAGCATTTAAATATACCCTATCCTCCTCTAATCCCCATCCTGCAATCCTCGCCTTTACACATTGGAAAATACACAAGTTTAATGTCTCAGAGAACTTGAGTGTCATTGCACACGACCCCCAATCGTGTACCATCATTGGAGGAATATTGTAGTCAAAAGATGGGCTCCCATTCTAGGAAACAGCATGGAGGTCATTGAATGGTGACTTTCCCCACCATCTTAAAGCCCAGGTTCTATCATGCTTTTTCTTTGCTCAGAAATGCTTAGTGGCTCCCCACTGCTTTGAGGATTAAATATAAATTTCATAGCCCAGCCAGTAAGATTCCCACAGATCTGGCTCCAACCTGTCCTTCTGGCCTTCCTCATTTTATTTCCATTCAAGCATTAGAGAGGGCAGCAGGCTCACTGTGTCAATTTGTCCCAGCCAAGCCATTTGACTCCCTCTCGTGTGCCCAAAAGCCGAGCCAAGAAACATGTGAGTATGGAACATTGACCTGCTGGGGTCAGTCCTGCTAGGGGAGTTGTGTTAGTTAAAATATATTCCTAGAAATAAATGTTACAGAGCTGCCCTGCAGACCAGGACTCCTGAAACCTGAGATGAGCTTTGTCTTGTGTGTAACAGGAGCTTACACTCCATCTCCTAGGTCTGACGCGTGTTTCTTAGGTTAAATCATTAGTACCCGGGGAAAGTTTCACCAAGACTCGCTCAAGTGTTATTGGAACATTTCTTTGGGAAATACATCATAATTCCCATGAATATTATTCTTAAGGATCTTGGATCTAGAGTCAGTCACTGCTGTGTGCCTGCCAGATGCTAGTACAAGAAATGTCAGTGATAGTCCCGGCCTCAAGGAATTCTGGGTTGAAAAGGTGAGAAAACACACAAACAGCTATTCATGAAAATGTCACCAGGAGGAACAATTAGAAATAATCCCCAAAGGTGAGGCAGAGGAATTAAGGAGGATGGGGAAAGGCTGCCTTCAGAAGGTGGAGTCTTAATTTGATTTGAGGGAAGCCAGGGGATTCATACAGGGGGAAACAAGCCAAAGAAAATTCTCAGAATTGGGAAAAGGGCCTTGCAGGAGAGCTACCATTTATTCTAGTTAGACTTGATTTAATCCAAAGCCCTCATTTGATTTAGGAAGATATTGAAGCCCAGAGAAATTAAGCCCAAGGATTCATGGGCAGTAAATGGAAGTGGAATCTGACCATCCATGCTTCGACTCCAAAGTCAACACTCATTAGCTAAGTCACATGGCATCTAACGCCCCTCTGACCAATGCAAACCACTGGACCCCTCATTTAAAACACCAGCCCGGGGCCTTCTCCAATGGAGCACAAGAGCAGTAGGATGGGAAGGCATCCATGCTGAAACCCCAGCGTCCTCTCCTTTCAGCCTGAATGACTGCTGTCTCCCAGCTGATTCAGCAAGGGGAGGACTTCCAGCCTTCCCTGTCTTTGCTATGCAAGGAAAGCAGAAGCTAGCTTGTCGCACCATGTTTTAATTAGCTTATTTAATCTCTTACCTGCCTCCCAGACACACACTAATGTCACCCAGTTCATCTCATCAGGAGTCAAGAAGCTATCGACTTTTTAGAATATGATGAGACATTAACCCTGAGCAGAGTTTAAGCGATCCATGTGCAAAGGAAGAGCCGTGGAATTCTGCTAATAGCCCAGACCTCAGCTATGAAATGGTGATTTAAGAACAGAATTATAGTCCTGCACTCATTAGTGCAAAGACAATTGGGAAAATGTCAGCCTTGAAAGACTGAATTGACCCAAAGTCAATCAAACCCTGCTGTCCAAGGACAACTACATTAAAATGCTTAATTTATAAGCAGGCACTGCACAGGACAGTGGGATTCATGTCAAGGAAGAGTCTTTAGTGATCAATTAGCCCAGCCTCTCATCTAACAAATGAGAAAACTGAGGCTCAGAGCAATGACAAACATGAGCTTACATGATTAAAAAGCAACAGAGCTGAGATTTTAACAGATTTAACTGATTACAAAGCCCACGCCCTTTCCACCAAACCATGCCATACTATATGGATTATAATAGGAAAGTCAGCTTAGTAGTGGGGGTGGTGGGGGTGGTGGTAGGGATGGTGGGGGTAGTAGTTTTAGTAGTAGTAGTAGTAGTAGTAGTAGTAGTAGTAGTAGTAGTAGTA
>JAJPUD010001465.1:276128-295485 GCA_023553655.1 Myrmecobius fasciatus | reverse complement strand
TAGTAGTAGTAGTAGTAGTAGTAGTAGTAGTAGTAGTAGTAGTAGTAGTAGTAGTAGTAGTGGTAGTAGTAATGGTAGTAGTAGTAGTAGTGGTAGTAGTAGTGGTAGTAGTAGTAGAAGTAGTAGTAATGGTGGCAATGGTGGTAGTAGTGGCGGTGATGGAGTTAGTGCTAAAAATAGTAAGATAATACAACCCAAATAATTTGTGACAACACCATCAAAGGAAAGAGAGTGTATCTGGAATCATGCTCAGTTACAGGCACACCTCAGGAGGGCCACTGACAAGGCACAGTGCTCAGAAGAAGAAAATCAGGATGACAAAAGTTCTTGATTCTGCATCATATGATAATGTTGAAGGAACTGGGGATGTTTAGTCTCAATAAGAAACAGTTTAATTGGCATAAAGTAATTGTTGAAGTATCTAAAGCCCCATCAGAGGGAGAAGAGACTAGACTTGTGTTGGTCCCCAAGGGAAGAACCAGGAGGGAGGGGATGGAGGGAAGGCAAATTTCAGGCATGAGAAAGTCTTCCTAACAATGAGATGTTCTCAAAGGGAGTGACCTGCCTCTGGAGACAAAGCCATTCCTCTCTGGAGGTCTTCAAGCAGAAGCCAACTGTCCGTATGGTCACTTTAAGTGTATTCTAGAAGTGATTCTTGGTCAAGAAGGTTTAGAACTTCCTTTCTACCTCTGGGATGGGTAAATCCTGATGTCATAATAACCAGAGATCCCATTGATGTCACCTTTTTAAATAGAAATTGCCTCGATGCTTCCAATCAAATGCTTTTATATAATCAACAAACTTGCCTTTCCTGTGATTCCCACCACACTCACTGATGTCCATCTCTTTGAACTTGCCGAATGGCTTCAGGTTTTGCCCCAATCAGGACAAATCACTGTCCAGTGCAAGACCTTCAGCTGATGAGTTCCTCGGGGACTAATCCTCAGGCAGCAGATGCTAAGACAATCTCCAGGTCCAGAGTCCAAGCCTTGCCAAGGATATGCACAGCTCTTCCTTGAAAGGATGTCAGACCACCTCCATGTCACAATAAGACATTCAAGGAGAAAAGGAGCAGAGGAAGGATAAAAATACACAGAATACACAGAACACATAAAATGTGCTCACATCTAATCTCCCATTCGCTCCTAACAAATCAATACCAAATCAAAGAATTTGGTTTGCATCAACTGCTGACCTGTGATGAAGACAGAGCAGAGATTATCATTCCTATTTTCTGCAGAAGGAAGCTGAGGTCCAGAGAGAAGGGATGGGATTTATTCAGGGTCAAGTAGGAATCATAGATTGGTAAGAGTGGAATGGTCTGCCTCTGGAAACAAGTAATATACCCTAAGTGGCTCCTGCCCATTGGTGCATCCCATTTAACTGATCGGCCCATTGCTACAAGCCCTGACCTCACTCACATCCCAATCCACTCCAACTCAATCCATTATGCTGCTCATAAATTGTGGGGAGAATCAGAGGTATAGGGAAGCAGCATTTTGCTTTAGCCCTTCCTCTTCAGCTGAAGAAGGGCAAAATGCTCGGGTCATCTCTGTAATCCTGGGCTCCTTTTGGACTCCTCTCCCCTACCTACGGTCTCATAGAGATCATCGCTCCAAGTACACCTGAACAGGAGTGCACCTTGACTTCTCCCCCACGCCCTTCAACACACCTGACAGGACAAAATCATCATTTGAGAACTTGAAGTCACTGGAAATAACTACCTCAGGAGAGTGCATTCTGTCTGGACAGGACTAATTGTTCAAGAGTTTTTCCTGACAGGAACTTTAAATCTCCCTCTTTTCAACTTCCCAACATTGTGCCAACGTCTGTCCTTGGGGAATAAAGAACAAAATGAATTTCTTTTCCACCTGACAGCAGCTGTCACAGGACTTGTTAGAACCAAGCTTAAAGAACATCTAGACCTGTCCCTACTTAACAAATGGGGAAGCTAGCCCCCCAAGGTCACAGAAGCAGGAAGTGACAGAGCTGACCACAGACTGCTCCCATGTCATTGAGCCCATCTCCACTAAGAATATTGTCTTCATTCCCAGTGCAGCATGTAATCCCTGCTGCCTTGGACAGCATCCTGCCAGACTCTGCTTTTCTTCAAAATGAACACTTCCATTTGTTCACCCTGATCCTACTGAGAGAAATGATTATTCAATAATTAATTGTCAATATTGGGAAAGTTCAGGGTTTTTCCCTTCCTAGAACCTCATTCTCTACTAAGCCAAGTCAACATCTAAAGGACATTGTTGATGGATGAGGTTGCTCAAATACCCAGGATCTGTGCCTTTTGATTCTGGATGGGAGGTGTTGCCCTCCCCCCACCCTCCAGCTAGAAAACCTTACAAAGAATTTAATCTATGGTGAATTCTAGCCCATTTTGTTCTATTCTGACAGGTTTCGGTAGGGGTTGTATCCTTTGGTCTAGATTACCCAAGGAGATATGGCATAGATAAGTCTCTTTGACCAAGACAGAGTGATTAGAGTCACATCCTCCAGTTCCTCATTAAAATAGACCCATTATAATCTAGGCTCATTATAATATTGATTATTCTCATTAATTATTAATCAGACTCAATTGCCACCTTCAGGAACACCCATTTTCCTGAGCATATAAGCATTGTGTGGATTCCATTTAGGGAACCCATTGGTTCTCTTGGCATTTAAGAGTATCACTGACCCCTCTTACTAGTTATTGCTAGTGTGATTAATAAAATGATCAATTACCCAGAAACCGTGTCTCTCAAACTTTTTGTCACACTCAGAATGTCCATTCACCTCTATTAAAACTGAGCATGGTGCTCCAGAAGTCATGGGAGCAGAGCCGAGGAGATAGCAGCCCCAACACTTATTCACTGGGGATGCTAAACTTCTCAGAACTGAGATCACATTAGCTCTTGTGTGTACATAGCTGGGTGTACCTCAGAATATAAGTTCTCCGCACAGTTCTAAGCATAGTACCTAGCACATAGTAGGAGCTTGAAGAATTCTTGGGGACTGATTGCCTGACAGGGCATCTTTCTAAGATTCCATATTTATTATTAATAGTATCAACAGTAATGAATTACATTTTAAGGTATTTAAAACACTTTACAAATATTCTCTCTTTTATGATGTAGGTGTTATTATTACACCTTTTTTACGAATGATCAAACTGAGTCAGAGAAGTGACTTGTCCAGAGTTACACAACTAAGTTAGTATCTGAGACAAGATTTGAAGCCAGCTGTTCCTAATTCCTCATCCAGCACCCTATCCACTACTCCACCTAGCTAAGTGCTAATGTGCATTGGAGAGTCTCCAACCAGAATGAAATTGCCCTCTCACCCATCCACCTTCTCAGCTGCTTTGCCACATTGTAAATGGAAATCCCAAGATCATTTCCCCAAAATACTGAGTAGAAATATCTCCCCCAACCCGTAATTGTATAACTGATTTTGTGAACCTGTGTGAAATTTTACATCTTTTCAGATGAAGTTTCATCTCATTTTTCTTCACCAATAAGATAGATTTAGATTTTTCTTATGTATAACTTTTCCCTCATAGCATCTTAGTTCAGAGGCTCAGGTGATGTCTTAAACAGCTTAAAAATCTGTAGTATTTTTTGGAGCCAAAAAAATGCTATTGCTCCAATTCCTTCTTGTCACCGGACTAAGCAAGATTCATTTTTCTTAAGGCTTTGATTAATAATTACAATTTAACATGACTGGGTGACCACTAATAGCTAAGTGTTAAACACAGTAAGTTAAAACACCATTTGGAACCTTAGTGGATTCATAATCACTATCAGACACCACCTTGAGGCACGAGAGTAACTCTCAATCTAACATGGATCTTTTAGTTAATGTGTGTCCATTTGAGGATGGGATCTGAGAGTTTTGTTTTCCTTATTTTTTGTGCTTTTTGTCACTAAGAAGAAGAATCCTGATTTTTTGTTTGGAAGGAAGCACAGAGCTCCTGAAAAGTCAGTGCTAATTTCTTTAATTTTTCCCCTCCTCACAAGTTTGGCTTCCAGCCGAAATTACCACATCTGTTTAACATTCAAAAATATTCATGAAACTCTTTTCTCTGCCCTTTTCAAGAAATCCTGAAGGCAAGCCAAGGAGTCTGACAAGCGCTGTCACTAGAATCAATCCTCCGTATACTGCCACAGTCTCAATGCATGACTCTAAGCTGCTTCTCAAAAGGCTTCCT
The DNA here is from genome assembly GCA_023553655.1 of Myrmecobius fasciatus. Taxonomy (NCBI): domain Eukaryota; kingdom Metazoa; phylum Chordata; class Mammalia; order Dasyuromorphia; family Myrmecobiidae; genus Myrmecobius; species Myrmecobius fasciatus. The sequence continues at coordinate 291,284 of JAJPUD010001465.1, read as the reverse complement.
TCCTTCCACTGGCCTAGAAGGCCAAACTCCTATGCTAGCATCTAGGCTCTCCAGTAGCAGAGTCTGGAGGTCCTTTTGGGTCATCTCTATTAATGGCTCTCGTTATGCTCCAGGGAAACTGGACCAGCAGCCATCTCTGTTCTTTCCCTCTTCTGAACTTTTAGGAATGATATTGTCTGCCTCGGTTCCATCTCCTCACACTGAAAAAAGTTTAAGTTTACCTTAAAAGTTTAAGAAAAAAAGGAAAAGAAGTTTCCCTTTCAAATGGGCACCAACTACTCCCTACAGCCTTCCTTGAAAGAACGTCCACATTTTGGCCCATGGCTCAGATAAAAGTCATGGATTAAATTGATTTTCTAAATCCAATCCTAAATGACTCAAAGATGGAAAGAATTGTTAGCAGTCAAAAAATCTTGCCAGGTTAGAACAGTTGTTCAACCTAATAAGATCAAATTGAATATATATGAACGGAAAGTCCTATATTTTGATGAAAATATCAACATCGCAAGGATACCTCTAAAATGAGTCTGACAGGGAAAAGATGGGAGAATTGTAGTGGCCTGCATTCTCAAGATGAGTCAATGACGATATGGAAGTTGAAAAAGTATATTCACTCTTAGGATGCAATAAGAGAACCATGAGCGCCAGAGAGGCCGGACTCGTGCTTAGTATATGTCCTAACTCTTGAATTGTTCACCTTTTTCATCTGTCATCTCTATGCAGAAGCTATTCCCAAATATCCAGCCCTAGGATCTCTCTCAAGTTCTATGTTACCAAAGGACAGCTCCGACTTAGCCTTCTATGGGCATGGCAAAATCCCTATGTCCAAAGAGTGCTAATTATCTTGCCCTTCCTTCCCCCGGCCTAACAAAAATATTGCTCTGAGCTCTGTTTCTGTTGAGATCACCACCATTCTCCCACTACACTAGGCTCCCAACTTCAGTAGCATCCCCTACCCCTCACTCACATGTAGCCAATCAGCTGCCAAATTTTATCCTTTATTCCTCCATGGCATTTCTCATATACATCCCATTCTCTCTGTACAGTCACCATTTTAATTCAGACAACTGTCACCTCTCATCCATCCCATTGCATGTCTTATGATTGATCTTCTGACCTTGTGTCTGATCCATTCTCCGAAGAAGAAACCAAATGGATGTTCTTAAAGTACAGTTTTGCCCATGTCACTCCCCTGATCAAATAGGTCCAGTGGCACTCTGATGCTTTTAGAATAAAATGCAGACTCCTCTCTTTTGCGCTTAAGGCCCCTTGCCATTTGGCTCCAAATTAGCTTTCTAAGTACTTTGTGAATCCCATGTTCCAGCCAAACCAACCCATTTTCTATGCACTATATGTGGCATTTGATCCACATGCCTTCTCATAGGCTGGCTGCCCAAATTTAGAATATATTCTTTCTTTATTTGCTCCTTGGAGGATTCCTAGTTCTCTTAAAGAATCATCTCAGATATCACATCATATTCAAGGACCACTTCCACTTATGTTTTTGCCCCAGAAATTATTTTGCATTTCCTTTGTATATGTTTTGCATTTACTTGTGCATTTATATATACATATACATCTATACATATATGTGTGTATGTGTATTGTATTTTGTGAGAACTGGATGGGTTTAGTTTCCACAAAGTTATGAAAATTGATTAGAGAAATACAGTGAAATGAAATTTAAATTTAAAAAATTGAAATGCAAACTAGGATGTGGAACAAGGAAATTTAAAAAAAAAGAAAATGTATTTCTGATGGGGGATTCAGAAACAAAACACTTTACAAAAGAAAATATAATCAGGGTGGATATTTATAATAAGAAGCATTTATAAAATGTAATTAGAGGTGGAGAACCACTGGGGGGAGGGCAGATGAAATGATGTGATCAGAGTAGGAGACAGACTCCTGTGGGGGGATTAAACTCTTCAGGTAGGATAATACTCAGTCAATAGGGAATCAGGAAAAGAGCTGAACTATGTTCAAATAAGGTGAATGGGGAAGAGTAATGATGTAATCAGGGATGGAGATTCACACTCGGGTGGAGGGATTACCCATTCCTGATAGGTTATAATATCTGGAAATCAACCAATGGGGCATCAAGGGAGGGACTTGCATTTCAGGCAGAAAAAAGAACAAGTATTGATTCCAAGTGTTCTATAGGATACCCACTTCTGCAGTTGTGTAATTAAAGCGTTTTAACTTCACCCTCCCAAGGGCAATAAAGTTATTTCTCATGAATTTGTGTATATGAACACGCACACACACACACAGTATTCATCTAAGTATTATTTTCATCTTATTATTATTCATCTAAGTATTGTTTTCCCTTAAGCTCTTTGAGGGATGCTAGACAATATAGTAGAATACTGAATTTACTTGTTTGGCAACTGTCCTTCCTGAAACACTATTTCAGTCAAGCCCCAGTCATCATTTATTTCTTCATCCCTCCATTTTCCAGCCTCCTCCTACACAGACCCCTGGATAGTTGTTCCTCCAGTTCAAGATCTGGTCAATAAACATTCATTGTCTACTTTGAGTCAATCATTGGCTGTCTCAGGGATCGTTGTTCATCCTTAGTTCTCAAAGAGGACCAATGTCATCAGGAGGGTGATGGTTTGCCTGGATTTAAGTTAGATAGAGCTATACAAAATCATCAGCCTTGCTCTCTCCTCCAGAGTCATTTGGAGTCTAGTTGCAAGACATGGGTCAGGACAACTGGGGATGCCCCCAGATGCATTGGGAGACCTTGGACTTTCTGAGCTAAGGTCTTTCCCAAGTCTCAGTTTGTCTAAGGCAGTTAAAAGGCTTGAGGTGAAAGATGGTCCACTTTGCTTTCACAAAAGAATCAATCTGGGAGGGGAAAACCCTCATAGCTTCTGACCAGAACAAAAACAATTGCTATTCACCCTTGTAAGAATACTGGAAAGCTCTTCCAACCTACCTCAGCCTCTGCTTTTATCTCTGTTTTTGTGGAGGGAATTGATGAAACAATTGTGGTTCAGACAGGTAGCAAGTCTCTAAGGGCAGAATTGAACTCTGATCCTTCTGACTCCAAGACCAGTGCTCGATCCATTTCACCACCTCATTGCCCCTTTTTTGGTTTTCTTATCTGTAAAATGGGAGAAATGACAGTGTCTACCTTATAGGGCTATAGTGAGGATTCATTGAAATTATATTACTTTACAAATTTTCAAGGGCCATAGATATTACATTTACATATCTATACTTATATATATATATTGTTAGTTTTATATATATATGTATATATATATATAGTTAGTTTTTTCACAAATTTTCACTTTCACATCATCTTGTTGTCTTCTCCCTTACCTAAAAATATGTCCTTTGTGACATAGAAAAAAAAGAAAAAGCAGTTGAGCAAAATTAGCCAACACAGCAACCAAGCCTGGTTGTATCAGTAACAACTGATTAAAACAACTCAGTTGTTTTAAGTATTATTATTTGTACTCCCAGCCCTTAATAGCACCTACCTGGCTCAACTCAAAACGAGCCAAAGTACTGAGAGATCTGGGGAGGGAGTAAAGAAGTGGATGAGATATGGGATGCTGAAAGACAAGCAGAGGATCTATTTGTAGGATGTTGACCTGGGCAAGTGTATCCATCACACCTCCTCATCCAGGGAGTTGGACTCACATGCATTTGGGAAAAAGCTACAAATTGGTCAGAGAGCTCTTCAATACTTCCTCTGGCTCCAGACACTCCTTTTTTCTGGAAGGACCATTCCAGGGTATAAGGTAACTGCCATTGCCCGACCATACATCCATGCTGCCATCCCTTTACCCTGGTCATATTACTCCATAAGAAAATAGTGACGGGTCTGTGGTGGAAAAGAGTGAAAACTAGCTCTGGACTTTTTCTCGATGGCACTTCTTCATTCCTTCATTCACTTACTTATTCATCAAAGTCATCAAGCACCTCTTTTATGGTAGTCACTGAATACACAGAAGAATCATTCTTTCAACAAACATTTATTATGCCCTAACTGTATGCTGAGCTCTGTGCTAGCTAGAACACAAGATTGGTTCTTCTAAGAGTGGTAATCAACCACTGTAATGGTTCTGAGATCCAATACTGTAATGGCTAGTCAGGAAGTTTTAGGTTCAAATCCAGCCTCTGAAAATTACTAGTTGTGGGACTATGGATAAGTCACTTAGCCTCTTTGCTTCATTTCCTCATTGGTAAAATAAGGCATGGGGTAAAATTATGTCAAATTCAAATGGAAACTGTGAGTTGCATTATTATTTATTCTGTTAACCAATTCCCAATAACATGTTAATCTTGTCCAGGTCACACTCAGGAGTTCTGTAGGATATTCACACAATTTCAACACCTTTGGAACGGTCTCTAAGGTCTCTTTGGTTTCTCAAGTTATAATTATATGGTGGTAGACAAAAGGTACTGGTCTACAGATCACTGAACCGACATTCGGTGCTGGTTCTGCAAGCTGCTAGCATGAGGAGTCTGGGGGATCCATCTCACTCATCTGAGACTTAGCTTCATTTTCTGTAAAAGGAGAAGAGCATAACTTACATTATGCAACTCCCAGAGTTATTTCAAAAGAGGTGCTTTGAAGACCCTGAACCAGTATCTTAGAGTAAGCACTCATTAAAACGGATTTTATATTTGTTTAAATCCATCCCTCAAAATGGGGAAAGAACATTTGATTTTCCGATGGACAATAAGAGACCTCTGTAATCTGTGATTTCATCAATGAGGATTTATTACAGTAATCTGTTCCCAAAAAATACCCTAAACTTAGGAGAGTTTCTATGGCCAAAACTTCAAATCAAAGCATCTACTTTGTGCAAGACCCTGGGATCCAAAGACAAAAACCATAACAATCCCTGTCTTCAAGTAGCTTACATTCTACGTTCTCTTCATCATGCATTCATCACCAGAGGCAAATAAAGTGATAAACCTCTTGGTTAGCCTGGTTGAACAATAAATCAACAGCCCTATTCATCCTAAGGACCACACCTGAAGCTCTTCCAGTTTCTTGTTGCTCTTGTTGTTGTTGTTGTTGTTGTTGTTTAGTCATGTCCGACTCTTCATGAACCCATTTGGGGTTTTCTTGGAAAAGATACAAGAGTGATTTGCCATTTCCTTTCCCAGCTCATTTTTACAGAGGAGAAACTGAGACAAATAGGGTTAAGTGACTTCCCCAGGGTGACACAGCTAGTAAGTATCTGAGGGCAAATTTAAACTCAGGAAGATGATTCTTCCTGATTTCAAGCCAGGACTCTACCCATTGAGCCACCTAGCTGCTCCTGCCAAATCTTATGTTCTACTGACAAATCTTTGGAAAACTGCACACCATGATGAACTATGAGAGTAAGTTTTACAGGGATATCTAACCATGGTTTGTGTTGTAACTCAGAAATGTACCACCTCTATGATCAAGAATTCTAAAATCCTCTTGTCCAACTATTCTATTGTATCAATGAGTTAACTGGCTCTTCAATTGTCCTTATACTATCCCTATTTGTGTAATAGTTATACTCCCACTAAAGACCTTGAGAACAGAGACTATTTGGGTTATGTTTTTGTTTTTTCAGTGCTTGGAATAGTTCTCAATGAAATTTCCTGGATTGAATCATTAAAGACCTGGGCCAGATCTAATTTTCTATGTTGTAAATTTCTTATATTCTCTCATTCTGAGGTCTATATTTATAAGTTACCTTCCAGCTCTGAAAATGTATATGTTAAAATCTCTTGAGTCTCTAACAATATATATTCCATGATATAAGATCCTTCCCAAGACTGACCTTCCATGGTTCTATCTTATATCTTATATATTATAAGGTCCCTCTCAACTTTGATGTTTGATTCTCTCTATCCAAGGATATCTTACACGCTATATTCCAAGATCTCTTCTGGTTTAGACACTTTCTGTTTTAAGTTTCTCCCAGTTCTGATATTCTAGCTTTATGTTTAAGTACCCTACCAAGCATAATATTCGGGGATATGGCTTCTGAGGTCACTCCACCTGTCTCAATGTTCTATGTTCTAAGATTCTTTCCTTCTAGGATTATGGGAGTGCAAAAGCAAAATAAATCTCACCTGTCAGTTCCCTATCTCATCCTTTCTCCAGCACAATGCTCATGATCTCCAGTGGATTCCTGAAGGGATCTGTGGAAGTGTACTAATAGTTCCCCAGCACACTTCTCACCACCCTCATCCTAGAACGTACTTTGGAGCAGCAGGTTATCCTCTCTGTTTTGGTGACAGGAGAGCTCAGAGAGACAAATGCACACAATAAAAGCTCTTTGAATGCCCCTTGTAATTTTTACTGCTCGCCCACTCTAAGAAGTTCCAGCCAACTTATCATTCTGCAGTTAAAGCATCCTCAGAGACTAAAGGTTCCCCAAACACAGACTCCATTCCCCCAACTACTCACATAACTCAGAGACAGGGTTTTTATTAAACGTGTGAAGGTATCCAATTTATACCTCTCATAAAAAGCTCAGCATCACAGATCCTGCTGCGTTTGACTCACCACAGACCTCTTCAACAGCCTCATCATTAACTGTGTTTTTACAGAATACAGAAATGAGAAAGCAATCTGAATGATTTAAACGTTTCTAAAGTCCCTACTTAAGCGGAGAAAGATACACCTCTTCTTGTGTATAATCATCAGTGATTTACAGTTATAGTGTGCCTTTTGGGTACAAAGCACATCATGTAGGGGCCACATGTCTAGTGCCTCTGAGAAGTTAGAGATTATTAGCTTCTTATTACAGATGAGAACTCTAGGACCCAGCGAATGGATGACATGTCCAGGGTCCCCTAAGACTAAATGGGAGCATTCAGGTCTGACGACAGATCCAGCTAACTTTCCACCACAGCACCCTCAAGAATTGGAAGATCGACAAATGGGGTCAGTCAGTCAACTCTCTATGAAACATGTCAATGCTACAATTGCCATACAACTGAAATTCTTCACTTCTTCAATGATATTATTTTATTTCCTTGAGAGAGAGATGCTCTGTCCACTGGTACAGATCAGAGTCCATCTCATCTTTGGGACTTGCTGTCCACAGCAATTACTCATCTGGACTTTCTTATTGAAGGACCTGGCTTTGCCTCTAGTAGGACTGAAGCGAATCACTGCCCTTCTCTGACCTTCATGTTTGACATCTCTACACATGAAGTTCAATTACCTTGGACCTCCTCCCTCAAGGAACTCAGTGTGGATCAAAGGAGATCATGAATTCTATAGAGAGATGTGGTGGAATGGGTCAAGTCTTGTCTAGAATCAAAAAGACTTGCCTAGGAAGGTTACCTCTGACACCATTTTTGTGGACGTGGGAAAGTGATGAAGTCTCTCTGATTTAGTTTCCTCACTTGTCAAAGGCAGCATGAAAGACTAGATAAAGAACAAGTGTCAAAACCAGGAAGACTCACTCCTTTTACATGCTGGCTATGGGATCCTAGGGAAATTTTTTAGCTTTTCAGAATTCAAAGCAATTTTCAAAGACTAGAAATTGCCAAAAAAAAAAGATGCTTATTTATATTTGTAGAGAAAGATTCTTCACTAAAGAGTTTCCTATACAATGGAATCACAGGTCCAATCTCTATGCAAATGGGAATATTTATGGTCCTAATCTCAGGAAGTTATTGTGAGGCTCAAATGACAGAAAATGTCTTCCCCGACCACATCTATCATTTGTATTTACATATACCTATATATCAGCTAGATGGAATAGTGGCTAAAATGCTAGCCAGAGGATCAGGAATCAAGTCCAGCTGATTCTTATATTTTACATGAAATTATACAAAGCAAATTAGATTGATTGTTTCACTGACTGTCTAGTCTTAAAGTGAAGGATATGTTAATAATGCATATTAAACTTAGAAGAGAGTTATACATACATTTTCCCCAGAGGATTAGTTTAAATATTTACCATTCCACCCTTGCTTAGCCTCTTTGTGTTCTATTTCTAAAAGAATATCTAGGTTGTTCATATTTTAGATAAAAGTTTTTTGAGATCTTAAGAGAAGAGATGTTACTTACAGAAATAGGGTAGGTTCCATTTTTATCATTATCAATGAAAAATCCCAATTGGATATGTATAAAGTGGGAATTGGAATGAGAAATCCTGTTATCAAAACTTGGAAATGAAATGTCCTCACCATGCCCTAGATTCTCAGATACTTTCTGAATCTCTGACTCAATTTTTATTTGTAGTTTTTTATTTATAAGATGTGGGTAAAAATAACACTTTGATTTCCTACCTAATCATAAGCTGACAGGACATTTGAGACCATTTGTTCAACCATCTTATGTCCCAAGGGAAGAACCAGAGAGGTGGAGTGACTTGTATGACGTTACACAGTCAAAATCAGGTTTTTTGACTTAAAATCGGAGGACTTTCCACTACACCACTTAGTCTCAAAGGACTGTGGTGAGAATCAGTAACATGATGGAAATTGTGTGCTTATAAAACCCTGACTAATATTCTTGGGAAATATAAAGAAACATAACACAATACTCCCATAGCAAAGACGTTTTCTGTGTGGGCCATAAAGCAACACTGATGGATGTCATGAGGTGAGCAAACAGCATCCCTCCCACATAGCATCCCAGCTCTTGTACCCTATTCCTAGAATTCTAGCCTGTTGCTCTGCTGCCTCTTATAATTCCTAGATTCTCGAAAGCCTTGGCTACTGGCTATGAGAGGATTTTTATGGTGACCCCCAAAGGCCAATTCTTCTATTCTCTAAAATCTTTGTATTTATTTTAATGTAGTGCATGTACATATGCACATGTGTTTGTGTATGTGTATGCATGTATATAGGCTGATGGAATATAAGAACATTGAGCAAGGGACAGCTTCATTTTTATCCTTGTTCCTCCAGCAGCCTGTACAAAGCCCAAATGTAGCAGACATTTCAATTTTTGTTGATTAATTAACTGATTTTGAATTATTTTTTATTGATTGATTATAGATCTTTGCAGAAATTAAACTCTCTAAGGGCCTTGCAAAAAAAGGCTACAAATAAACAATTGTGGATTGATTGATGTATAAAATATTTCAATGACTACTGTCAAAAAAATAAATTTAACTTTTTTTGTTCAGCTCCAGAAAACAGAAATAGGATCAATGGATAGAAATTGCAAAGAGACGGACAGACTTGATCTTTTTAAACTTTTTTTTAATTTTCAGATCCAATTTTTTTTCTTTCAACCCCTTCTTCTCATTGAGTAGGCAAGAAATGATACTCATTTTATGTATAAAGTCATGAAAGACATTTTGCTATAAAAGCCAGGTTTAAAAAAGCAAGAAAAATAAAGAAAATTTAAAAATATGCTTTAGAGTCTATCAGGTCACTGTGAAGGTAGATAGCAGTATTCATCATGAATTCTTTGGAATTGTTTTGTGTCACTGTCTTAATCAACTTAGCAGTCTTTCACAGCTGATCATCATTACAATATTGCTGCTCACATCAGTTCATAAAAGTCTTCCCAGTGTTTTCTAAAAGCATGTCCTTACTCATGTTTTACAGCACAACAGGATTCATTACAATCATATACCAAAACTTGTTCAGCAGTTTTCTGTTTGATGGGCATCTCCTCAATTTCCAATTCTTTGCCACCACAAAAAAACCTGTTATAAATATTTTTGTGCATATAAGGTCTTTTCCTTTTTTTTCAAAAGCATCTTTGGGATATAGACCTAATAGTGGGATTGCTAGGCCAAACGGTATACATTGTTTAATAGCACTTTGGGGATACTTCCAAACTGGTCTCCAGGATCGTTCCATTAAGGCAGGTAGGTGGTACAGCCAATAGAGTGCTGGTCCTGGAGTCAGGAAGATGGGAGTTGGAATCCAGCCTCAGATGTTTACTGTTTTGTGACCTTGGGCTCCTCATTGAAACTGTTTGCTATAGTTTCCTAAGCTGTATAACACAGGGATTCTGGAGAAGGAAATGGAAAATCTTTTCCAAGAAAACTCCATAAAATGGAGTCACAAAGAATTAAACATATTGAATCCAACTTAGCAACAATGGTTGGACCAGTTCACAACTCCATGATGGGTATATTAGTGTATCTATTTTTCCACACCCCCTTTAGTTTGTCTTTTTCCTTTTCTGTCATGTTATTCAATGTGATGGGAAAGAAATGGTACCTTAGAGTTGTTTTGTGTTTCTAATTATTAGTGATTTAAAGGATTTTATATGATTATTGATTATGATTATTTATATGATTATTCTTCTGAAAACTGCTTATTGAAATCCTTTGACTACTATTCAATGGGGAGTAAATCTTGCTTTTTTAAAAATAAATTTGGCTTAGTTCTATATGTATTAGAGAAATGAGACCTTAATCAGAAGAACTTACTATAATTTTTTTCCCATTTCTCTATTTCTAGTCTAATTTTGGATTCATTGATTTAATTATGGAAAACCTTTTTTTTATATCATGTAATAAAAATAAAATGAAAGTAGGTGACAAAATGAATAGTGTTAGTCCTGTAGTGAGACAGACCTGAATTCAAATTTGGTCAAAACTGACCCCAGGCATGTCACTTAATCTTGCTTGCCTCAGTTTCCTCATGAACTGAAAAAGTAAATGGCAAATGGCTCCACTATATCTCCTAAGAAAACCCTAAATAAAGTTACAAAAATTTGGCTGAAAATCAAATTATCGTTGTTGCCTAATAATATCTCCCTATCAGTTGTTTAATCAAGAATTCTTCTTTTATCTATAAATCTAATATAAATTCTCCTATTCTTCTGTAATTTGCTTTTTCAATGAATTTCCTTGACCATTGTTCTTCCTGATGAATTTAATTTTTTTTTCTAGCTCTATAAAATAATTCTGTGGTGGTTTTATTGGTGTGGTACTAAATCAATTAACTAATTTGGGGAGAATTGTAATTTTTTATTATATTGATTTGGCCTGACCAGGAGCAATTAAAATTTCTCCAATTATTTAGACCTTTTTTTATTTATTTGAAGTGTTTGTAATTGTGTTCTTATAGTTCCTTTGTGTGTCTTGGCAGGTTCCTTACATTATCTGTAGTTATCTTAAATAGGATTTCTCTTTCTCTCTCTTCCTTCTGGTTTTTATAGGTAATATATGGAAATGCTTATTACTTATATGGGCTTTTTTATATTCTGCATCTTTGCCAAAGTTAATTGTTTCAAGTAGCTTCTTTAGTTGATTCTCTAGGGTTCTTTAAGTACACCTTCAAATTATCTTCAAAGAGTGATGGTTTTGTTTCCTCATTGCTAATTATTACTCCTTCATTTTTTGTTTCTGTGATAGCAATCATTTCTAATGCACTATTAAACAATAATCTAGATGATTTAAAAAATTGATAACAATTAAAAATTCCCCCAAAATGAAATTGGCTGATAATGAATGCACCATGTTTTCTCTCACTAGAGGTTCGATGATAATTTGTTGGATATTGTATGAAAGAATACTATTTAGCTATAGAGTGGACATAGTGATCCCTGAAGTTCCTTCCAAAACATGGATGCTATGTGGGGGGAGAAGACAAAGCTACTAAAACAAAGTTGGCATCCAACAGGAATCCAATAGACCTTGGAAACATTGAAATCTAGAATTGGTGGAAGAAACCTTAGAGGTCATATAGTCAAACATCCTCAATTTTTAGATAAAGAAACTAAGGTCCAAGGAATATTATCCAATATCACACCAGTAGAATGTGAATATAAGGGAGTAGGTAGAGTGATGTGTCCAAGGTAGGATTTGGATTATAATGTCAGTAATACTTCCGTAGTATGATGCTATGTTGAATACTAATTTTTCTAAGATTGAAAGGATATGCATTATTTCATCTAAATCTCACAACAATTCCAACAAGTATAATTATAATAACTCACATTTACATGTTACCTCAAGGTTTTTCAAGTGCTTTTTTCATAAAAATCTTGGGACACCAGTAATGCAATTATTATGATCCCCATTCTGGAAATGAGTAAACTGAAGTCTAGGCAAGGTTAATAACTTCCCTGAGATCATATCACTAGGTAATGGCAGAGCATGGATCCAAGTTTATACCTTATAACTTTAATGATCTCTGTCTCTTCCACTATTAAAAGCTGCTAAATGTATTATATGATTCATATTTAACCCAAAAATAGCTGCAATGCTTTATAAAATGTTGTGCTTCTACAGGTCTGTTTATTGATCTAGAAAATAGGATATTTGCATTTTTAACACCACGCTCAAAATATGAGTCAAAAAAAGCACCTCAAACACATTTAGCACTAAAATAGGAACTGATTGCAAGAAAGCAATGTCCCCTAAGGATACTGAAAAACTGGATTCATCCTTCTGCCTTAATAATTCCTGCTATTTATTTTTGGTCTTCATAATGGAAGGATTATTCTCTTTCTCTCTGATTCATCCTTCTTTTGTATGTTCAATATCCTTTAGGTGACTTTTTCAAAAAAGGTTAGCGTTTCCATTCAATGATACAATTGAAATGAGAAGCAATCTCCCATTACAAAAATAGCCTTTATTGTCTATGTTTATTATATGAGCAATCACTAAATAACATATTTCCATGACTTAGGACTATGATTTCAGAATGAAATTGAATAAGTTGAACATGCAAACTCTTTAATTGCTGAACTTTTAAAATCTTTTAATTTTTTCCTGGTCTGGAACTAAGCTGTATCTGATGCAGAAAGTACTAGCAGTGGCCAAGAGCTATCCACTGCTGAAGCTCAGGGAGGAAATCAAAGATGGTTTAAGCCTTGCATTTACATGATTGGTCAAATAGCAATTGTGCTGGATCTGTTACATTGCAAGATTTGTGTTTTCAGAGAACTTAACTGTTCTGTACATTCAACATTGTATAAAACTTGAAAGATCCCTGTTCATGACCACTACTTTTGCCCCCTTTGGATCCTGATGGTCACAACTTGTTGATTTGTATTTCCAGAATCTATACATAGCAATAGTATCATAGCTCTAAAAAATAAAATGGATATTAAAAAAACCTTTCTTCACCTGTAAATTGAGGAAAACAAAATTTGAGAGAGATAAATGGTGTGACCAATGTGTTATACAGAAAAATCTCGGGTTTCAACTCAAGTCTTCTAACTTCAAATTCAGCATGCTTTCCACTGCTAATAATGACTATAGAAATGATGATGGCTTCATATTGTTTTTGTCATGACCCTCAAATCCAAGTCACATGACAATCTATTTAAGATTAAAAATTCAAGCCAAGAATGGTAAATAATAGCAACCTTATACCCAGAGGAGATAAGAAATTGAAGAGTTACTAAAATCTGAGGAGGAAAAGGTGAAGAACTTGACATCACTGAAAATCATTCCAATATAAACTTCAGAAACTCTACCTAAAAATGAAATAGGTGACAAAAACAAGACTGATTTCTTGTGTGTGTTTCAAGAGGAGATGAGCACACTTACACTGGAATTTTAAAAAGTTGTTCTTTAGTTTAATGGCACAAATCCATTTATAGGAAGTCATTTTTCATATTTGAAATTTGCCATAACCATAATGAAAAAGCACATTTTTCCACATTTGACAAAGTATAAAAACATTTCAGAACCCGCATACAAATGATATATTTGGTATCTGTTGCCATGGCAAAAAAAAATTGGGGAGGAAAGGTGCAGCTGTCAAGGAATACTTCCAAGGATAGGCATAAAATATCAAAGCTACAAGAGTAAGTTGAGGAAACTATTGAAATTTATCTCATATACTTAGCAGGAAATGCAAATACCCAGTTGTTCAACTGAAGGCAAAAAAATGAGTATGCAAAATAAAATGTGTATAACGGAAATTCTATATTCCCACAATCAACCATTGAAAGGAAAAGTTACAAGGTTAAGGCATTAGGAAACAAAGCAGAGCAATAACAAAACAATTTAATATTAATTTTAACTAATAAAGAAATTCGTAGAAATTCCTTTTTGTCCATATGGCCCCAAGAATCCCAGTACCATGAAAATGGGAATTGGATCACACATAAATCAAAAAGCTTCAATGTCATCAACATTATTAACTTCCAAAGAATTATGTCAAGGAAGGTAACAAAACTCTAGTTTCTCTGTAAAACTGGAAAGTGAGGGAGCCAGATAATATCTATAATTATTCAAGGTTCAGCTCAAATCTCATCTTGTATAGAGGGTCTTTCCTAGTTCCCCTCACTGCAAGAACCTTCTGTCCACAGTTATTTTCCTTTTATCCTAAATATACCATATGTACATAGTCATTTCCATGTGTTTCCCTTATTAGAAGGTGAGATACTTGATAGAAGAAACTACTTTTTGACTTCCTATGTATATTTAGTGCATATTACAGTTTCTGGGACATAATAAATGTTAACTAAATGCCCATTGACTAACTATATGTATTATTAGGAAGTAATTACCCTTTACCAACTTTCTTTCTGCTGCAAGTTTTATTTGCAGTGCCTGGAATACAATAAGAACTTAAAAAATACTGTTGACTTGACTCAATCCCAACTTTCTCTACAGAAGTTATCACATTTACATTCAAATAAATGAGGAAACCAGTGACTGCTACAAAGATAGACCAATTAAGTATTAATGTGTTTTATATAGAGAATTAACAACTTGCATAACTATAAATACTTAGATGAAAAGATATTCATTGATGATTTTTAAAAAGGAGCTGTACCAAAAAGTCTAGGGGGTAAAGAGTGTCTTGCAATTGATTCCGTGATTATTGGACAAGCTACCTCAAAAATACAAAAGTATTTATACTGCCTCTATTGGTTCAATTCTTATTCATGGCTTTTCCATGGATGTCAAATACACAAAAGAGAATAAAATCCATAGAAAATGCTAATGCATTTGCAATCCAGATGAGAAGTCATTCTCAATTTAAAGCACAATATGAACACAGTTACATTAAAAATGAGCCATATAAAACACTGAATATTTTGCATTGACAATTTAAACATACAGTGATTTTGTCTTGCCTCAAACCTATTCACACCTTTCCAAAAAAAATGAATATGGCTTCCAATTTATAGAGAGAATCATACCAAAATACTTTCTTGGTCCCTTACTAAATATGAATGGCATTTAGCTCTATAGATCCACTGAAAAAAATCATAAAACCATTTCTTCATTTCAAGGAATCTTCCTCCAG